>JASDQU010689998.1:32758-43661 GCA_032191745.1 Picea mariana
AAAACTAGATTCAACCATTAACTAAGAAATGTAATTACATTTAATTCTAGGAAAGGAAATTTCATAAAATAAAACTATGCTATGTCTACTCTAACCATTCAAACTACAATAAGGAAATAATTAAAAACGAAAATTAAACTATGAAAGTAAATTAAAAATCTTCATTAACCAACAACTAATTAAATGAGATCTATATAAAAATGAAATAAGCAAGCTATAATGAAAAATTGGAATTAACTCTATCCATCCATCAATCCTTGTCAAAGAAAACCCAAATTAAACTCTGTTCTATACTAATTAAACTCTGTTTTAAACTAGACTATAAAATCATAAATCAAGCATGATCTAACATATAAATGCACATGGGGTTAGTATAGAGACTTGCAATTCTATTCCTAATCTACAAAATCAATGCATGTTAACACATCTCATCATCCTAACCTGCAAAAGGGAAGCAAAAGAATCAACTACAACAAACTAGTTGACACAATAAAAATATACATGTACATAAAATAAAAGAGAACAATTAAATTGGGAAATGCATAAACGAACATGAAGACAGTTACAAGATTGTTGGTGGGCCCCCCAACAAGTCATGGTCACTCCCTAAAAGCACACCACGAGCTTAAAAAAATGAATTCGCCATTAAAACTTGAAAATGCAATTCTGGCATAATTCTGGCAATGTAAAAACTCAAAACAGAGAAAAACGAGTTTGTCTCCGATACACTGGTTCTTCTACTTGGTTAAAAATATTATGACCATCCTAGTGATATTTATAATCTTACAGACCAAGTGGTTGACCATAGGAGGGTCAAACCACTTCTAAATTTTGCAAATTACAATAAATGATGCCCTAACTGATAAAATAGAGCGAGCCAATAATCTCCCTCTTGAACAACTGAAACTGAGTTGTCTAGAGCTTAGTAGCTGGAGGAGGCAAGGATAAACAAAACCCACATGCCTGATTTTCCTGTCACTGGCCTCCAATACCTTAACTGCCAAGTCACCTTGAGTTTTTGTGCAATACGCAGTGCTGGACAGAGTATGGGATCGAGTGTCGGAACGAGTGTCAGAATGAGTGTCAGATCAAGTGCCAAAACTAGAAACGTAGTGCGTTTTTGCCCTATAACACCAGAAAAACGTGAATTAGCTCTTGGAAATCATAAAACATGATGAATTATACTTGATACAATCATTAAACATGAATTATATGTACCTTATGTCGATCATACTGTTTTATCATTAAATTCTTCAAAAAGATCCTTCAAAAGATGAAAAAAACATATGTACATGTGGCAAAAGTGTATAATAATTGTCATAAAAGTGATCATATCTCGGGCCCAAAATTACCCCCACACTTACGATTTTACAGGTCTCACTACAAACAAACAGAATTTACCCCTCGTGACTAGGCTTGTTGAGGAGGATCAACTTTGGAAGCCTCTCCTTCTTGCTGTGTAGACTTAGCCTTGTGCCTCTTGTGTTTCTTTAATTGTGCTTTGAGGCTGTGGTTAGATTTAGTCATTTCATCAACCAATCGCTGAAGGGAGTTGACATTTTCCTGAAGGACTGCATTGTCATGATGAAGGTGTACATCTATTGTCTTCCTCTCTTCCAACTATTGGAGAAGTTGATGGTTTTCTTTTTGTAGCTACTCTATGTTTGGGACAGAATCAGTGATCTCCAAGGAAGGCTTAGATCCTTTGAGGGATGTGGACAATCTATCAGTTTTAGGATATAAAATGGTCATGGGTGAAGTAGGAGTGATGGGATATCGGTAAGGTGAGCTAGGTTCTGATTTTTTTTTCCTTAGTGGCTCTAATCCATATGTATATACTTCCCTAGGTTTCTTATGAGGGCTCTCAAGGTTGGAAGACACTTGAATGGGATCCAAAGCAGGTGGAGGTTTTGCATATGGCTTGGTTCTTGTGTTCCGGGTACTCTTCCGAAATGGTTCTTTACCAAATTGATTTGCTCCCGTCTTTTTTATGGGAATGATGGGAAAGTCTTGTTGCATTACTTCTTGAATCGTTTTAGGTGTAGGATCAAGAGAGAGTGAAGGCACTGGGGGGTCAACAATGGGCTTCTTTTGGTCTTTGCTCTTGGTCTTTTTACCCAATGAAGAGGTAGGGATATCAACAAGATTTTGGTATTGTTCTAGAAAAGAGAGGGTTTGTGAAATGGATTTTGGAGTTCTTGGAGAGTGAGGCTTGGATGGAGACATATTTTTTAGGCTAAGTGGTGTTTTTTCGGACTTAACTGTCAAGTGAGGGTTTGCAAATTGGTAGATAAAGGCATTCCAATTTTGCCCCTGTTTCTCTAGTTTGGCAAGAATGAGGAGTTTGATCAAGCCATGGTGGAAGAGACTATTGTGGGGGTTAGTCACATATTTCCTCACTTGAGAGGACATCTTCTCCAAGCTTTTGAGAAAATAGAAGGGGAAATTCAAGGTTTTGTTGAACAGAAAATGGGCCAACAATCTAAAATGACAAGCTTTGAAAGTAGAGAATCTACTTTCAGATGTAATTAACCTTGTGATGACAATGAGGGGGTTGACCAATTCTTCCTTTATCCACTCCTTAGCATACCCTTTTTCTCCTGAAATGATCTCAAATTTAGGCTTAAACACCCTGTCGTAACTTGAGCACGACAATTGGTGGTTTTTGAACCATCTATCTCCCATTATTGGGAGCTTTGTTGCAGCAACAATGGACTCTTCTATGACTTCAAAGGTAAGAGACCCTACATGTGTTGTCTTACCATCAAAACCAACTGCAAAGTGCATAGAGAGGCCATCATCGTGGCCCTGCAAGCTAGACAGAAATGGCCCCCATCAACGCACAAAACCACTTATCTGCATTGTGAAAATTCAAGAATGGAAAACAAGTCTGCATAGGAGGAGGGTTTGTATCTCTTGGGAATTGTGATAGAGGTGGAATTCACCAAGAAAGGGCATAATCGATCCAAGCAATGGCATGGATTTATCACAGGCTGAATGCATTTTTGGACAGAGGGCAATATGGAAGAGGTTGGGCGTGATTTCTTAATGCAGAGGAGAGAAAATGGCAAGGGAAAATGGAGATAATGGTTGCCCAACCCGATTTTGGATGCATCTATAGTGGAGTAGGTTACCCACATGTGTGCACAAGCTTCCATGTGTGGAGAATTCGAATTCGAAGGATCGATTTTTAGGCAATGTAATGGTGCGTATTTAGATCAATGTCCAAGTCTTTTAGCTTGGAAATTTGATCATAAAAATATGAAGCATCTTTTAATCAATGCCTACAACCAATTTAATTGAATGTAAGTGAATTATGGTTACCTGGAATCTAGGACAGTTACTGGTGTGTAATTCACATGGCACCTCATTTGGCACCTCATACGACACTTCATCCGGTACCTCATACAGTGCTTCATCCAGTACCTCTATGTTAAGTGCATTTTCACCTCTTATGATGGATAGCCTACAACTTTGAAGTGTTTTTGACAATCATAGTAGTTAATGAGGAGAAGCAAGATGCTCCTTGCTCACTCAATTTTCTCGCATATGACATATAATGTCAAAAACCTACAATGAACGGGTTATAGCAAGCATAAAACATGTATTGTCAAACCTACAATATGCAGTTTGTAATGAAACAATAAACCGATAAAGAGTGGTCTGTTAAGTATGTGTGCAATAATTTATAGCACACAGGAGTTAAGCATTTTAAAAATAATCATGACTATCAATGTAATAACCTGTATCATAGAAATAATACAAAATTCTTGCAAAGACTTATCTCCCTAGGCAAGGATCATTTGTCAGCTCATGAATCCCTCCCCCACACCTAAGTATTGTGACACTTCACAATCAAAATTATAGGAAACCAGTCAGTATCCCCCAATAGCCGAAGATTTATAGTATGTCAAGTGTAAAGATAAAATTTCACAGATTGGTCTAACGAGACAATTAGGAGATGGCCCCACCTATAGGATAAGAGATCCTATATATAGATAAGAAGAGGTAGGCAAGAGAGTTTCAAGATAGTCTTAGAGTTATTTCCCAATGGAAATTTTATGGAGTTCATTAACCTTAGCTTAACCACACATACTTCATGTCATATTTGTCTGCAAGTAATGTTGTACATCAAGATAAGTTTAAATTTATTATTTATTTTTTTCAGATTACCATCCTCGCTAGGTAGAATGCCTCGCTGCCAGCAAGTCTGTTCAGTACTCCGACGGGTTTACCTAGTCATACCACATGTCGTTACCCACTTCCAGCAGACCTGTTTAGTATCCCAGCGGGTTAGCCTCTTAAACCCTCAGAGACTGGCCCTCCATCTTTTAAGATTTTAGTATAAGATTGCTTATGCAAGAAGATGGGGGAACAACTCTGAAACAACTTTTTATTTCTTTTTCTTTTTAATTGGGATGGTATTTATGTTAGAGGATGGATTTCCATTATATTATTAGTGATTTTCCCAATGTAAGGGGTACTTAAGAGGACGTGGCCTATCTAAAGATATGATATAATCAAGCTATTTAGTGTGTAGTGGATGGTAGCATTGAGAAAGAATAGAAAGGTATCTCCAAGCTCAACTTACTTTCTTTGTTTGTAATTATTGTGATGTTTCCATGACTAACCAATAATTATAATTCCTTGTTACTCTTTGATAAAGACACTTGACTCACTTACTCAGGTTTCTTGGAAAAACTGTACTAGAGACCTCTAGGCTTGATAGTTATGGTATCACTTCCTTATACAGTGGTGAAAAGTTTCAAGAGAAATTGCTTTAGAATGCCTTAAAAAATGATAATTTTTACAAAAACATGGCTAATTACATTAAGTCAATATTCATTTGATGCTTTAGCAACACAAAATTCAAGTATAACAAATGTTTTGAAGAAGGATCCTTGAAATTGTGTACTTCTGGTGAAATAAATACTTACAGAAATATCTAGAATTGCCTTATTAACAAAATTCAAAAACTATTTACATATATACAGTAGGAAATTCAAAAAAAAATTCAAGAACAAGGGGGGACTTCCCCATCTACTAAGGCCAATTCCTTGTCATCTATCATGACCTATAAAAAATCCTCTCTGGAAATGGGTTTATGATAAAATTTAAGTCGGTGTCCATTTACCACAAAGGAGACTTGTCCATTGTCAATTGTTTTAATTTTTACAGCTCCATTGTCATATATAGTGTCTACCTCATAAGGGCCCAACCAATGGGTGGTAATTTTTCCTTTGAAGTTTTTGAATCGGGAATCAAACAACAAAGCCCAATCACCAAGCTGGAAGTGCTTCTTCTTAATAAACTTGTCATGCCACTTGCTCCTCTAGTTTTGGACTAATATTGTCCGTTGGATGGCATCTTGCTTGATTTCATCCAACTCATTCAATTGTAGGGCTCATTTCTTCTGAGCCTCATCTAGGTTCAATCCTATCTCTGCAGAAATACAGAAGGTCCTTACTTGGAATTCTATAGGTAAAAGTACTTGTTTCCAGTACACTAGCTCATAAGGGGTATGCCCAATGGTATTTCTCCAAGTAGTCTAATATGCCCTCAAAGCCTCTAGGAGCCTATCATCCCAATCCTGGTGATGTAACTAAATAGTCTTGGTCAATATGGCTTTCAGAACTTTGTTTGTGGATTCTACCTGACCATTGTCTTGCGGGTGGTATGGAGAAGATTTACGATGTTTAATCCCATATTTCTCTGTCAGCTCTTTCATTAGCTTGGAAGTGAATTGAGTTACTTGGTTGGTAACAATTTCATGAGGGACACCAAAGCAGGTAAATATGTCTTCATAGATGAATTCAACAACAGACTTCTCTGTATCCCTGAATAAGGGTTTTTCCTCTACCCATTTGGTGACATAGTCCGTACAAACCAAGATATAGTTATTCCTACGGGACATGGGTGAAATTGTTCCTACAAAGTCGAGGGCCCATTTTTTGAAGGGTTCTATCATAACTTGGGCACGCAAAGTCATTTCGTCAACTAACATAGGTCTTCCTATCCTTTGGAAACTATCACAACTTCTCACATACTTGGCAGCATCTTTGAAAATGCTAGGCCAATAGTAACCTGAATGTAATACCTTATATGTTGTGTGTTTGTCAGAGAAATGGCGACCACATGGTCTATCATGACAACTTCGTAGTATTTCAGGTACCTCATCCTCTTGGACACATCTATGAATAATCAAATCAGGACTTATGCGAAAAATATCATGACCAACCCAAGAGTAATTAGCGCTCTGTGTAATAATTTTTTGCTTTTCATGAGGTGACAAATGAGACAGTAACTTCCTAGTGGCCAGAAAGTTTTCCATATCCGCAAACCATGGGGTATTGACAGAGAGGGAAAATAGGTGCTCATCTAGGAAACTATCATCTATAGGGATATCATCATCCTCATTTTTTTTCAGGAAAGAAAGCCAGCTACTACATTATCCTTTCCAGGTTGGTCAAGCACAATAATGTTAAATTCTTGCAATAACAAAAGCCACCTAGTCACTCGGCCATTAGTTATAGGTTTGTCATGAGGAAACTAATAGAAGAATGATTGGTGTGTACAAATACTTCATAACCTATAATGTAATGATGAAACTTGTTAATAGCATGAATAACTGCCGGGAATTCCTTCTCGATGACTATATAGTTTAACTTGGCAGGGGACAAGTTCTTGCTTACAAAATAAATGGCATAGGACTGTTGGTCCTCTTTCTTCCCTAATACCCCTCCTATTGCGGTGTCAGAAGCATCAGTGGATATATGAAATGGGAGAGCCCAATTGGTCCCTATAAGAACTGGTGCCACATACAGCTTAACTTTCAGGGTTTCAAAGGAAGTTTAACACTGCTCAGTCCAATCAAAGTCAACATATTTTATCAATAATCCGAACATAGGTGCAACAATCTTTGTAAAATTTTCAATAAACCGTCAGTAATATCTGACATGTCTGAGAAAGATTCTCACCTCTTTCTGAGTATTGGGGGGTGGAAGTCTAACAATGACCTCAATCTTTGCGGGATAAAATTTTATCCCTTCAGATGAAACATGATGTCTTAGAACCACTCCTTCAATTAGCAACATTTTTCATTTTTCATGACTTAGAGATAGGTTCATTTCTTGGCATCTGATGAGGACTTTTTCTAAGTTGTCTAAGGCTTCCTGGTAAGTGTTTCCATAGACTGTGAAGTCATCCATGTAGACCTCCACACAATCATGAATAAGATTGGCAAATATCCCTAGTACTACTCATTGAAATGTGGTAGGAGCATTACATAATCTGAATGGTAAGACCCTATAGGTATAGGTGCTCCAAGGACAAGTAAAGGCAGTCTTGTCCTGGTCCTAGGGTTCTATAAGAATGTGATAGTACCCGCTATACCCATCTATAAAGGAGAAATACTTATTTCCAGACAAGGTATCTAGAACTTGGTCAATGAAAGGGAGATGAAAGTAGTCTTTCAGAGTGGCTTTGTTGAGTTCCCAAAAATCAACACAAATTCTCCATTTCCTGGTCACTTTCTTTGGAACCACTACAAGCGGGGATACCCACTGACTATTGGATATGGGCTAGATAAATCCGACATTTAACAACTTTTGGATTTCCTCCTTGACTATGTCTTTGAGTGATGGGTTCATCCTTCTCTGGGGTTGCCTAACAGGTGTTACCTCCCCCTGGATGTATATATGATGGACTCATGTGTCAAGGTTTATACCCTTCATGTCAGTGTATTCCTAGGCAAATGCTCCTGATTGTTTTTTAAGGATATCTACTAATTGTTTCTGTTGGTCTGCATCTAGCCCAGAGTTTATATGTAAAACTTTACCTGGACTAATCTTGTAGGGCATAGTATAAGACATGGAAGACTCATCTATCTCAAAAATGAAAGATGTCGAAGACAAAATGGATGGATCCAATTGTTCTTGAAATTCTACCCCAAACATGTACTCAAATTGGGGAAAAGACTGTGGAAAATCCACACATGTAATAGCATAAATGAATTGGTTTAGCACATTTTCTGTTGTGTTCTCCTAAAGTGCCCATGCATGGTCACTTGGCAATATGGGTTCTTCCCAGTCCTCATTCTCGTATGGACATTCAAGCCACCATAGATTCTGCATAATAGCTTGATATGGAGGGTAAATGGTGAGCTTCTGGATAGAGAGACCATTTGAGATGGCCATTTCTCCTTCTCTACAGCCAATAAATGCATTGGTTGTGGCTAGCCAAGCTCTTCCCAAAATAACGGGATGGCCTCTGGCAGGATCCTTTGAATGAATGATAAGAAAATATATGGGGTACTCCCATGAGGCTAAAGTAACCATTAAATCATATAAAATCCCTTCAGGTATAACCCTAGTCTTATCTGCTAATTCCAAAATGGTTGGGGTAGGCCGAAGAAGAGGTTGTTACTATAATTGTTCCAAGGTAGTAGTGGTCATAACATTGATGGCTGCTCCTAGGTCTATGAGAGTGTTTCCGATGGAGACCTCATTAATGGTTATGGTCACTACAGGGTTTCCTGGATTTCCATATTTTGCTAGCTTTGGTTGCTCTGATATGTACTTAGAGAGTCCTCCTACCAAATGTACTGTAGGAGGTTCCTTCTGCTTCCTACCTGGATTCTTAATACACAATTCTTTGACTACCTTACTATAGATTGGAATGTCTTTAATGGCTTGAAGTAGGGGAATCTTGACACAAATATTTTTCAATGAATTCAAATAGGTCTAGATAAGGAGGGACCTTTGTAATTTGTAAAGGTTCATTTGGGGAAGCTTGGGTTATTGATTCTTTTGGATAATAACATCTTCCCACCTAGTGTCATCTGTGGGTTGTTTGGTGATTTCTTCTTCTTCTTCTTCCTAGATGACTACTGAGGGTCTCTGCCTCTCCATAAATTTTCCCGATCTTAGTTGAATTTCCTGTAATGGAACAGAAGTAATAACATATGTTAGGAAGGCCTGCATCTCAAGATTGTTAAGAGGTTGAGGGTGCTTATTATTGGGGTTCGACACTGGCTATGTTGGTAATATTGTCGGTCTCAGGGAGATTGCATTTTGATATTGTAGTGGTTGTTGTTATGGAATAGGAGGTAAAGGTGGTGGAATAAAACCTGGAAAAAGTTGTGGAGTGTTCGATGAGAACTGAGGATAAGGATGGTTGGACATAGGGATAGGTGGAGCTTGAGGGTTTCCTTGGTTGTGTCCTCCCCTCCATCCTTGAATCCAAGGATGTTGGTACTGAGTAGACTAGTTTTTCCAACTTGGTGAGTTCCACTGTTGTTATTGATAATAGGGTGGAACTTGAGACTGTAGATCTGGGTATGTGGGTTGATTCCTAAGCTGACATGGCCTCCTAGGTGCATAAGAAGAATCCTCGAGATCTCCACTCCTATAGATGGCTAATAAATCAGGAAATGATGGACATTTTTCAGTCACATGGTCTTCTGTACAGAAGCCACAAACTGAAATGTTATCTAATGGGCACTCCCTTGAGGAATGCTTCCTCCTGCATCTTGGGTAATATATGCTCATTGCTGCATTTTCCTCCTCCTGTTTATTTTTTAGTTTAAGGGTATCCAACTAACCTATTGTTCTTAAGATGTCATTCTTAAAGTTTTCTAAAATGTTCCATATCTCTTCTCTCGTAATACCACTTGAACTAACTGGTTTTAAGATTCTATTGTAAGGGTCTCAAACATTCTTCCATGTTTTGGCTCTACTCCTTGAGTAATTTTTACACATTTCACATATTTCAACAAATGGTTTATGAGAGATGTCACATGATGCCATCAGGTTAAGCATCTCTAAATATTCTTTTGAAATTCCCTTAAGGAAAAGTACCCTAATTGCATCCTCTGGGAGGTCATGGTATTTTAACTTCTGGGAGATATAACCAAATATTTCCATATAATCTTCGAGGGTCTCATATTCTAATTGTTGGATTTAAAAAATGTCATTATGAGACTCTTTGGTCTTGCATTAGTCTTGGTTCTTCTTGAGAAATATATCTTTCATGGCTTCCCAAGACCTAATACTAGATTCTCCCAACCCCATGAACCATCTTAGTGTAGAGTCTTTGACGGTGGCAAGAAAGAGTTTTAATTTATGGGCATCTTGTACATAGTTGTAGCTCCTACACAAGATTTCAAATTCAAATAGGAAGGTATTTGGATCTTCACTGTTTTTACCGTAAAAGGTAGGCAATGCTGAGAGAGGAATATTCTTCATTTTGACATTCAGAGTGGTGTCTAAAATCGGAAACCTGAAGGTAGTTTCGGTTTGGTTTCCAGTTATTTCTTCTTCCTCTTCGTGTCTTACATTTTTATGGTCCTCCTAATCATCCATATTGGCTTGGTTTCCAAAAAGAGAATACCTAGGTGGTTTTACTTTTGAAGAAAACAAGGTTTCCCTTTGATGGAAAGGTCTTCCTATGGATTGGAAATCTGGGACTCTACTCGAGCCAGTTGAGACTATTAGTGCCAAAGTTTCTGTGTCAGTTTGAGATATGATTACATTGGCTGAACTACCAAACAAAATATTCACCTGTTCAGGGTCTATGATGCCCATAAAATTAGGGTCCCTTAGTGGTGGTGTAAAAGAAAAGGTTGTATTGTTTTGTTCGATGGAAGAATCGAGTGGTCTTGCCTCCTATCCTAATATGATTGATGCTTTAGTTTCTTGTTCTATAGTGCTCATTGTGTTAGTCCCTTCAGAGACTATTTTATCTCTTTGAGTCGAGCTAGCTTATGTTTTTCAGTATCGGTCTGCAGATTTTATAAGCGGAATGTTCCTTCCCCCAAGGAAATCGGAAGGAACCTTGGTTGAAAGGTATGATTTTGATTTAATGTATCTACCTTGTGGGTCTCTAGGACTATTCATGAAAGAAA
>JASDQU010689998.1:52432-65785 GCA_032191745.1 Picea mariana
GGAATCAACCATGCTTTCAATACTCATCAATGTAGAAGATATTAATATGCTGGAAACGATACAGTTGAAGAATAATTAAGCAAGAACCTGAACAAGTTAATTCCCAAACTCTAAGCTAACATGCATGCAAATACTAAGATACTGAAATAAACTAACTCTAATACAGAGAAAAGCAGCGACTTGAACCTGTTGGCGGGCCCAACCAAAAGGTGCAATCGCTGAAAGTAAAACCAGAACTACTCAGATCATTCTACGCAAACAATGTTCATGCTTCACACTCCATTTACTCAGAAAATAACTTCAAATCATATGACAGCAACGTAACATAACGCAAAGACAGATTGTATTAATAGAAATGTGTATCATAGCATAACATAACCAACGTTTCTCAGGAGTGATCCTCTGTTTATATAGATCCTCCTCAAAAAATAGTTTAAAGAAAAAATACATTAACTCAAACAGATCCCAGATCCGAAAATAACTCGGAATCAGTTAAAAACGGTCTTCACATCTTCATGACACGCAGTGTCACGAAGTGTGAGTCATGAAGTATGAATAACTCAGTTCTATAGTCACACCTTCAATAAGAATATGAGTGATGACTTGATCTATCATGTGAGTCGCACTATCTACCACTCTGGCCATAATGCACGGATCTTTAGCTGCTTCGTTGGTATCTCCATGGGGTGTGAGCTGGTACATGGTACTGGAAAATCCTGTTTCAAATAGAAATAGTACCTAACTCAAGCCACATTAGTTTCAATATTAATTTAAAGTATCAAAATGCATAAAAATAACTTGAAACGTAAGAATACCTTGAGTAGCCCCATTTAGTGGTAAAGAGATGTCAAATGTGTCATAACAAGGCCAGAAGGGAGTGGTACTAGGTATGGAAATGAAGGTCTTTGTGATATAATGTAGGAAAAACATAGTCAAAACTGGAGACCAACAGTGGGGGTTAGTCACACTTTTCCTCACTTGAGAGGACATCTTCTCCAAGCGTTTGAGAAAATAGAAGGGGAAATTCAAGGGTTTGTTGAACAGAAAATGGGCCAACAATCTAAAATGACAAGCTTTGAAAGTAGAGTATCTACCTTCACATGTAATTAACCTTGTGATGATGATAAGGGGGTTGACCAGTTCTTCCTTTATCCACTCCTTAGCATACCCTTTTGCTCCTGAAATGCTCTTGAGTTTGGGCTTAAACACTCTATTGTAACTTGAGCGCGGTAATTGGTGGTTTTTGAACCATCTATCTCCCATTCTTGGGAGATTTGTTGCAGTAGAAATGGACTCTTCTGTGACTTCAAAGGTAAAATACCCTACACGTGTTGTCTTACCATCGAAACCAACTACAAATTGCATAGAGAGGTCGTCATCGTGGCCTTGCAAGCTAGACAGAAATGCCCCCCAGCCAGTGCACATAAACACTTATCTGCACTGTGCAAATTCAGGAATGGCAAACAAGTCTGCATAGGAGGAGGGTTCGTATCTCTTGGGCATTGTGATAGAGGTGGAATTCACCAAGAAAGGTTATAATCAATCCAAGAAGTGGCACAGATTTAGCATAGGCCGAATGTGTTTTTCGACATAGGAAGAGCTGGCAGAGGTTGGGCGTGATTTCTTAATGCAGAGGAGGGAAAATGGAGATAATGGTTGCCCAACCTGATTTTGGATGCATCTATAGTGTATTAGGTTACCCACATGTGCACACGAGCTGCCATGTGTGGAGAGTTCGAATTCGAAGGCTCGAGTTTTAGGCAATGTAATGGTGCGTATTTAGATCAATTTCCAAGTCTTTTAACTTGGACATTTGATCATAAACATATGAAACATCTTTTAATCAATGCCTGTAATCAATTTAATTGAATGTAATTGAATTCCGGTTACCAAGAATCTAGGACAGTTACTGGTGTGTAATTCACATGACACCTCATTCGGCACCTCATACGACACTTTATCCAGTACCTCATATGGTACTTCATCCGATACCTCTGTGTTAAGTGCATTTTCACCTCTTATAATAGATAGCCTGCAACTTTGAAGTGTTTTTGACATCACAGTAGTTAATGAGCAGAGGCAAGATGCTCCTTGCTCACTCAATCTTCTTGCATATGAAATATAATGTCAAAAACCTACAATGAATGGGTTATAGCAAGCATAAAACATGTATTGTCAAACCTACAATATGCAGTTTGTAATGAAACGATAAACTGATAAAGAGTGGTTTGTTAAGTATGTGTGCAGTAATTTATAGCACACAGGAGTTAAAATTTTTAAAAATAACCATGACTATCAATGTAATAACCTGTATCATAAAAATAATACAAAATTCTTGCAAAAACTTATCTTCTGTTGGGTTTTCCAACTCACGAATAGACATCACAGTTTTGGAAATATTATTTTGCATCCTTATGAACTGTTGGCCACCATAAACCTGTGCTCAATATCTTCTGCATGGTATCCTTTACTGCATAGTGTCCTCCGGATATACCTTCATGAGCTTCTTCTAGAAGCATGGGTCATTCATGTTCCATCACACACCTTCTCAAAAATTTTTATGCTCCCAACTTATATAAATTACCCGCAATTAATTGATTGTTTGCAGCTCTGACTATCAGTTTTTTATTCTGTGTAGTACTAAACTCTTTTGGTGCAAATCCTGTGCTCAAGAATTTAATGATATCATCAAAGTACTCATCAATTATTTGTATTGAAAATAATTGTGCATCGTGGAAGTTGTCTTCTAAGTTAGTAGG
The DNA here is from genome assembly GCA_032191745.1 of Picea mariana. Lineage (NCBI taxonomy): Eukaryota > Viridiplantae > Streptophyta > Pinopsida > Pinales > Pinaceae > Picea > Picea mariana. The sequence continues at coordinate 55,192 of JASDQU010689998.1, forward strand.
TTCTTCTGCGTTGGTTATCCTTGATAAATGATTTGGTCCTGAATTCAGTTTCCCTGTTTTAACTATTACTTCAATATCAAATTCCTGGAAAAATAATATCCATCTACAGATCCTCTCCCCCAACATTGGTTTTTTGACTAGATATTTGAGGGTAGAATGATCTGTGAACATTTTAAGGTGCTTCCCAATAAGTAATGTCTGAATTTCTACAGTGCATACACCATGGCTATACCTTCTCTTTCTTTTGTGTTGTAATTCTTCTTTGAGTATGATATCTTCCTACTTGCAAATTCTATCATCTGATCTAAGTCACCTGCTCCTGGCTATGCCAAAATTGCTCCAAGTGCTATTTTTGATGCATCTACATGCACATGAAATGTCTTTTCCCAGTTTGGAAATACTAATATAGGTGATGTCACCATCTTCTCCTTCAAAGTATCCAATCCAAGTTGACAATCCTTGTTCCACTGAAATTTGGTTTCCTTATTCAACAACTTTTCCATCGACGTGGTAATCTATGCATACCCCTTGATAAACTTCATGTAAGACCCTATATGTCCAAGTGTGGCGCTTAACTAGCACATTGAATTTGGTGGTGGTAAGTTCACAATTACAACAATCTTAGCAGGGTCAACTAGTAACCCTTGTCTACATACCACATGTCCTAACAATATCCCAAAGGGTGTGCTAAAAATACATTTCTTGATGTTTAATGAAATATGCCATTGCCTACACTTTTCCAGCATTAGTCTTAAGACTTCTACATCATCTTTCAAAAGAATAAAAACAATCCAGTCATCCAAATATACTTCTAAGAACTTATGTATGAAATCTTTAAAATCAACTATGACCACCCTTGAAAAGATAGTTGGTGCATTCTTCAATCCAAATGGAATAATTGTATACTGATAGGATCCCCATTCTGTATAAAATGTAGTCTTATGCCTATCCTTTAGAGATATTTTGATCTGATGATAACTTGAGAATCCATTTGTGAATGAATATTCTTCCTCACCTCCCACATTCTCTAAGACCACATCTATAAAAGGGGTAGGGAAAGGGTCATGTCAGAAAGAATCATTCAATTTCCTCATATCTACAAAAATTCTTATTCCCCCTTGTTTCATTTCCTGGACTACCATGTGATTGATCCATTCATATTCTTCCATTGTCTCTATGATACCAACTTCTAGCATTCAGTCAAGTTCTTATTTCGCTTTTTTCTTATACACTAGATTCAACCTGTAAGGCATTTGTCTAACAGGTCTAGCATCTGGTTTTATGGGTATATTCATCTCACCCAACTCGCTTGCTATTCATTTAATCATTGTAAAGGTTGTTGGAAACAAGTCACTATATTTGTGAAATAATTTTGTTATCCTTTCGAGTGTCTGTTCATCACAGTAGTCTCTAATGTTGGCCATTTTAGGGTGTTATTTTGTCCCAATGTTGACTTTCTTGACCTTAATTGGTGTAGAAAATGCCTCTGAATCCAAATATGGACCTTCCACCTCTCTCTCACCTTCAATCTTTGTTATCTGAATGTCACATGGATCACATTCATGCGGTGCTTCCTCTGTGACATGGTAACATGAGAGTAAGTCTTTTAACTTTGTATCTATTATGATGTTGATACCGTGTTATAATTTCCACCTTAGGCTCCTCAAAGAATATCATTCCATGTATCAACTTCAAGGATGAATTGATATTGCGGTTCTCATGCTCAAATGAGAAATTTACAACAAAATTATGTTGTAATATTGTCCATTATGTAGTGCCTCTGTGCATTTCCTAGTTTATGTACCAGTTCCCTGGTATCCCTTCAAATGTATTAATAAAGTAATGAGGCCATTCTTCTGGTGGTATCAACCTCCATTGTGTTATGCATTTCTCTATGTGATCAATTCGTATTCCTCGCCCATCGTATTTTTTCAATGTTTTTCTCTCCTATTTTGCACCAAATCTAATGTGCAGTAATCTTTTACACTGATACCAGTCTTGAATTGTTTCCTTGTGTGCACCCCACCATCTTGCAGGTGTTTCCTTGAGTGCAATATCTAGGGATAAAAAACTTTGATTTTCCAAAAATTCTTCCTCATAGTTCATCAATAATTCTTCTAATTCATTCAAACCATGAAAAGTGGATGGTTCCCTTACTTTTGTACCGACCCACCTTATTGCACACTTTATTCTTGTGCACCTCCTTCATGTAGTCTCTACTGCCAGTTTTCCATACTTGTCTCAGTGTCTGAAGCACACAATGTAATTCTTCTCAAGCTGAGTACCCCATCTGCAGTTGGGTTGACATAATATTATTCTCATACGGGGGTCCTATATAATTGATTTATGCTTCCAAGTCCAAACATGTTGGCTCTACAAAAATTTTTGCTTCTGAGGAATCAAGTGGGTAAATTAATCTGTACTCACCTGATTCAAAAGTAATTTTCCATGTCTTCAGGTTGATCATAGCATGGTTATCAAATACCCAGTCCAAGCCAAGTAATATTGGGTAGGGTGTTGTGTCATCAACTATTTCTATAACCTGGAAATCTGCCACAGTGGGCACTCCATCCAAGTCTATTGTCACACCTTTAAGTCTTCCAATTGGTAATACTCTATGCTAATTTGCCAATTTCAAATGGACATGTGAATATCCTAATGTGAGTTCCCCCATACACTGCCATGTCTTCTTAGGTAAGACATTCACTTCAGAGCCTAAATCAAGTATGACATCCCCCATATTGAAATCTGCAATGTTGGCATTTAACCTGAATTCCCTACTTTTTCTTATTCTTGTATGTAGATGATTAACTATATTCTATTCTAACTTCCCTTATACTTCTTTGTTGCATCTTTCTAGCAAGTTCTATAAAACCTTAATGGATGAAAGGTCATTCAATAACTTGACACAAGATTGCAGGAAAGTATTTAGGTTACTTACTTGCTTTGAAGGTTGTCCTTTACTGGTGTGATCCATTGAAGGTGGAATTTCGTACAATGGTGGATCATGACTTTGTTGTGAAATTGGTTTAGATGCAATGTTCTCTTTTAGAATCTCTTGTCTGGATTCCTTAAACGTCCCCTTTTCTTTCTGCGCGTAAAAATGCTTTTGTGGCTCAGTGTTCTTCTTGACCCATTGGTGGTGAGCTAGATCCTTCTTTGTTGCATCAAATCCTATATTGGATCCTCCTCGAGTATATATGTTGATATTATTCCCATCATCCCTATATTCTGCCAAAATCCATTAGACGTTCTCATTTTTCTGGTTCCTTTTTTCCTGCATTTTTCCCAATAATGTTGGGCAATATTCTATGTTGTGGTCTCATGTGTGACAATACATACATGTCGCAGGTGGGAGTGGATAGTCTCTTGCATAGTAGGCTGGTTCTTGGAAATTGTGGCAGACTAATGGCCCTCTACCTCGTCCAAATCCTCCTCTTCCCCGACCTCCTCCTCTGAATCCACCTCTATCTCTGTGAGGTGCATTGTATTGGGGTATCTGGTTATACTATGTGTTATTATACTATGACTACACATTGTTTTACTACAATGGCGTGGGATTGAATTGTGGTTGTGCATTATTGAACTGTGGTGTGGCTTATCCTGGCATCATCTCTACTTGTACCCTATAGGTGTCTGAAGTTCTTTCTCTCATCAGTTTGAGTGTTCTACAGTCCTTGTCATCATGACCCACTGATTTGAAAAAAATGCAGTAAGAAATTTTTGGCACTGTATTATACTTCTTCATCATTGGAAAATGGTATGGATCATGCCTATGTGTCTTATAAATTTCACACCATGGTCCTTCTATTGGAAATGTGTTTGGAAGCCCTGCTTCCAAGCACTACACAAAGGTTGGACATTCATTCTTATGGTGTCCTTCTATCCTTCATAACGTACACTAAAAAACTTCTCTCTTCTCTTTCCCCTTATTCTGGTTCAACTGAAATGTCAAATTATTTAGATCCTCTTTCAGCTCTTCTATTGTTGGATCTGTCTATTGATATTGGTTTTCTTCCAGCTGCAAGGCTGCTTACAGTGTCTCTACCTAAGTTTGAAACTTCTATTATCTCAAAGGATAATTCAAGTGTGGTAATAGTGAGTTCACAAATAGTTTCCTATGTTTCATGTCGGTAATAGAGTACTTCAACTTACCTTTCAGAAGTTTGAAACTTTGATCAATATCCCAGATAGACTCACCTAGTTTCTTCCTGATATTGATCATTTTGTTCATGTACTGGTCTTGTGAGCTTGGCTTTTGAAATTCATTTACTAGCAATGTTTTCATCTCTACGACAGTCTTTGGTGCTCCTTGCAGACTGTTGACATCAAGGATCATGTACTAGTCTAGTGCACAGTCTCTGAGTGTTATATCCAACTACGCCACTTTTTTATCCTCATATGTGACCTTTTTTTCTTCCCATATCTTTTCACAGATGAATAAATGCTTCTCAGGGTCCTCTGATGCCTCACCACAAAACTCTGGTAATATGATAGTGGAATCTACTCCTGTCATTTTGAACCTTGTTGAACTACTGCCTCCACACATTATAGACAGTTGAATGTTACTTCCTGAACTTGTACCCATAGTTGTTTCTTCTCTATTGGACCACTAACCTACTTCCCCTATTCTACTACAAATTGCTTGTTTAAAATATGGTGTTCCTTCAATTGTATTAGTCGCACATGGGGTTGTAGGTTCCACACTAAGTGTGATTTGGACTGGAGTTCTTCCTTCTGTTCCTAACCCTGGACCTTTTTTTTTCCTTTCATATGTTGAGAAAATGATTTTCTCAATATTCTCCATAGCCCAGAGATCCTCTACCTCTTCTTCATCACTCTCCAAACCCTCTATGTCAGTTGTTTCCCTCTTTTTGTTATTCACCTTGTAATGGTAAGTTCTATCGTTGCGCGTTGTTCCAAATTTTTCCATTATCTTCTTTGTCTGGGATCGTCCATTGTGATTGGTTCCATGGCCTCCTTCTTCTTCTCCTTATCCAAATCCCTATCCATATATTAGACTCAAGTTAGTGCTTCCCCCCTTCCCCCATGCACACAAGGAAGTTTAGTTGTCTAATTCCATGGTCATCACGCCTCTGTCATACAATAAAATATTTATGGAAGTATATAGTGATTTGATCTATCTACCTGTGGGTCCCTTCAGAAAATCCTGCTCTGCAACAGTGTACAACTTTATAGTATCAACTACAAATTCAATGATAAACCCTACAATAATACTATCTAACTGGAAATCTATTGTGCGCGTAAATTTCTTATTGATTTGATGCAACTGCATGATCTCCATGGGATTCCAATATAGTTGTCTTATCTGATTCGTATTATGGTTTTCCTTCAACCTCAATAACCACTCCTGCAACAGATGTGGAAATTCATGGAAAAATACTTCATGCAAGTCACTAAACACATATTTGTTGAGATATTTGCGTGGTGTATATTTAGGGTTTCTATCTTTCTACACAAACTCGAGTTCCTTTTTCCTTAAACATATTTCAATATCCACATTCATCGTATTCCATGGCCTGAATATTCCCTATGTTTTCATTATCCATATTTTTCTTCAATAGATCCCTTTCAATCGATCAGATGTAGTTCATCCCGGCAATAGAACCATTTGTTGGATGCTTGGGCTAACCCAGGTTCTGATCTCAAAGGTTTCCAACAAAACCCTCAAACTATTGGCCCTCCTAGTAAACTAGAAGGAAATACTACACACAGAGTGCACAATGCAGTCTCACCTGAGATAGCTTATGGGGGACTACAATACTCAGATGTCTGTAGTCAAGGAAGGGATTATGATTGTATTATGTTCCTTTTCCTTGTGCATAAAAATTATTATCCATTCATCTAAATCTAGTATTAATTCAATAAACTATGCATTCATGTTGTTATATGTTAATTTAACAATTCATTCCTTAACTGATAAATAACAAAACAAAAAAACGACCATTCATACACATTAACACAATAGATTTATTGTGGTTCAACTTCCCCTGGGTTACATGCACAAAGATCTGTCACTTCTGTTCTTTTATTCATCATTATAAAAAATAAACATTGTGTGCATTACATTCTTTGGGTTTAAAATAAAAGAGGAGGGTAAGTACCCTCCGTGAAGCAGACTATATCACACCAGGCTCCACATCCTGTGACCTAACCCTCAAAAACTTGCTTTCTAGAACAATCGAACAATGGCCCACTGACCATAGAAAACCTCTACTAGACCTTCTAGGCCTTATTTATACTATTATATTGGCTCATATCCATTACATTCATATCCAAAACCCTAACCCTATGATGTCTAGGTTTTTCTGCATGGACGCCAAACTGCTTTTCCTCCATCTTCTGCATGTTTCTTTTCCTTCCTCTTCTACATGTTTTTCCTTCATTTTTTGCATGCTTCTTTTTTGCCACATATGGCATGCACTCCAAAAATATCCTTCTCTTTCACAAAATATTACTACACCCAAAAATAGGCTTTTCTCTCCCAAAATAGTCTTGTGCCCAAAACTAGGCTCTTCTCTCCCAAAATAGGCCTGCACGAACACATTGCAACTTTGCTTATCTAGTGTCATAAGAAGTTATTATTGCATAATTTAGCTTGGAAATGGTCACATATATGATGCAAAGTATTCTTGTTATGGGAAATTACTCAAACAACGTCACACCTCTTATCTTTCCTTGACCTATACCAATATTTTGGTGATCAAGAGAGGGGACGATAGGATTGGCTACAACACTTTCTATTTGATCCCTTGAAGTCACTAGGGAATCCTCCCTTGTGGTGGACCACTTCTATCACTAAAATGAGGGAACTTTTTACTAAGGTGATAGTGTAGGATCTTCCATAGTTATGTAATATTTGGGGTCTTGTGTTGGGATTTGCATAAGTACAAATCTTGTGATAACAAGGAAGAAGTGAAGGGATTGAACATTAATTGGAATAGGAGAAAAGTAGAGACAAAATAACTGATAGAGACCATGAAGATATTAAGAATGGAAGTGAAAATTTACAAAGATGATAATGGGAGAATAATAAGATTCAAAGAAGAAGAAAATTATATTAACACCCAGTTATTGAAGAGCCTGCACCAATTGCAAAATAAAGTCAGAGTTGGCACAATTTCAATACACGAGGAAAGAGGCATGCCCCATGTAAGAGGGGAGAATTACAATGGATCCAATAATTTAAGGAGTAATATTAAGATTCATAGATCACATCACGCACATGTTTATTTGGAAAGGAAGTAACATTTATCTAAAGAATCACAGAGAAACCTAGAAGTATATTGTGACAGGAATCAAAGGAGAAGGAATGGATCATACCACTTTCAAGGAGAACTTGGGAATATCAAGCCACCAAATTTTGATGGAGAGAACTAGAAGGGAGAATATGTTCAATCTTGGTTGCTTGAAATCAGAAACTATTTCTAGTTACATAACTATTCCTCCAACTTGGAAGCTAGGGTTTCCATATACTATTCGCAAGGAAAGGATTCTATGTGGTGGAATCAACTAAAGCAGGTGAAGAAAATCAATAAAAATAACATCACTTGGAATAAATTTAATAAATGTTACCAACAACGTTATCTTTCAGAGCATTACCATGAGAAAAAGATGCAATATTTTGAAATCAAGTTAGGAAATATGTCCATAGAAGAATATGAAAGGAAGTTCTTAGAATTGTTTAGATATGTGGGATTTATTAAAGATGAGAAGGTAAACATTCAAAGGTAGTTAGGAAATATGTCCATAGAAGAATATAAAAGGAATTTCTTATAATAGTTGAGATATGCGAGATTTATTAAATATGATAAGGTAAACATTCAAATGTTTCTGAGTGGACTAGTTTATTTTTTTTTAAATAAAATACAATTTGATGAGACAAAGACTTTGGAAGAGACCATAGGGAAGGTGAAGTACATGTATGAGTAGATAAAAGGTAGAGCAACATTCTATAAGTCTTGGAAGGACAAGAAGAGGGAAAAACTAGGTCAAAGGATGGGATGTTTCAAACCTCCTTAATATTATAGGAGCATTCATAATGCGTATCAACAAATCTAGGTAACTCATAATGAGTCAAAGATTGCAGAATATTCTAGATAAAGACCATGACTACTAATAAAATGTTGGGGTGTAATGAATAGAATTTGTATATAGATTTCCCTCATAAAGAAGACAAAATGATGATTGTTCACAACCTTCAAGAAGCTACTACGGTTGAATATGTGGGTAGAAATATTCCAAGGATATATGCATCCCTATAAGATTGACAAGAAAAACATAAATCCCACATGATTGAGGTGGAAGGTAAGATTACCAATCATCCTATTGATATTTTAATTGATTCAGGAGCAATTCATAGCTACCATAGTTGATCTCTCATTATGGGGGATTTATTAGAGGATTTTTCAAGATCTCTCATCCAATCACTTCTTTACAAAAGAAGAGGATAAAATTTGAATGGATCTCCAAGTGTGAATAAAACTTTCATATTTTAAAGGAATTACTTACAAGTGCACCAATTTTAAATATTGTTGATCCAAATGAGAATTTTTTTATGTGCACATATGCATGTAGGGAAGGGCTTGGTGGATTCCTTACCCAAAATGGGCATGTAACATGTTATGATTCAAGTAAATTGAAAGAGGATGTGATATTATAGATATAAAAAGTATGCAGAACAAAAATAAAATGCTAGAAATGGCAGATAAACAACAAATATAACCATAACAACACCACAATAACACTGAAATGATATTAGAATAAACACCAGAAAGAGCACTTTGATTCTGAGAGCAATGTTCACAGGCCTCTTTGAAGGGGAAACCTCCAGTTGAGAACATATTTATTGCAATAATATCCAAGCTAGAGTTCTCATACCCTCGACTCCTATTTATACCAAATATGTCTATCAAAATAACCATCTAGAGGAATATCCTTCTAGAAGCGAAAGCTTCTATTAGGTATTCTTACATTTGACTTATTCTACCATATTGCAAGGCCTTATTAATATTGACCTTTATTACATCTGAATATATTGTTCTACCTACCTGAGGGGTTAGGTCCCTAACATGTCCTCCCCCTTAAAACCAACCTTGTCATCAAAGCTTGAGATGTGGAAATTGTTGCAAAGTGGTAGCTGGTTCCCAAGTGGCATCTGCTGGAGTTGTATCTTTCCACTGGACTAACACTTCCTTGATGGTTCACTGACATAGGCGACGCTCACACTGGTCCAAAACTCCTTGTGGCTATAGCCAAATGGATCCTTCTTCGTCCAACTCGGGAAGGTTGGTTTGAGTTTGGCACTTAGTTCCAATCACCTTCTTTAAGCATGAAACATGAAAAATAGGATGTAGCTTAGAATGAATGGGAAAAGATAATTGATAGGTCACCTATCCCACATGCTTGAGAACGATATAAGGACCATAAAATTTGGGCGTCAACTTCTGACAATGGTCGACCTTGAGGGATTTTGTCTTGTAAGGTTGCAGTCGAAGAAACACCTGATCCCTTTCTATAAATTGATGTTTAGAGCGACCTTGATATGCTTGTTGCTTCATACGATTCTTGGCCATGACCAAATTCTCTTTGAGGGTACGGAGAATAGCCTATCAAACTGTAAGCATTTGGTCAACCGCTTGGACCTTCGAGACACCTAGTAAATATGAGAGAACTGACGGTGGCTTTTGTCCATATACCACTTCAAAAGGAGTAATGCGGGTAGCTGTATGGTATGAAGTGTTGTACCACCATTCAGCTAGGGGTAACCATTGATCCCACTAATTTTTCTTTTCCGATGAAAAACACCTCAAATATGTTTCCAAACACTTGTTGACAAATTCACTTTGACCATCAGTATGGGGATGATAAGTTGTGCTGAGATGCAATTGGGTTCCTTGAAGCTTGAACAGTTCTTGCAAAATATTGTTGGTGAAGGTTGGGTCACGATCAGAAACAATAGAATGTGGAATTCCATGAAGCTTGAAGACCTGATCCATGAAAAGTTGAGCCGCAGTGGATGTTGTAAATGGGTGTTGAAGAGAACTGTTGGTCGTCGGTTTTGACCATGCTCTTTGCCTATACTATATACCACAGACCTCCAATTATATGCCAGTACCACTCTTTTGACCTCATTTTGACATAATCAACACCTCTTTACCATTCAAAAGGGTCACCTAAGGTATCTTTGAATTTCAAGCTATTTTTATGCACTTTAATGCTTTAAATTGATAATAGGACTAACATCACTTGGGTTAGGTACCACTGTTATTTTTGGAACAAGATGCCGGTACCAGGTACCAACTCGCACCGTGGAGATACCAGTGGAGCCGTTCGAAGATCTGTGCATTATGGTGTGCGTTATGGTTCGAATGAGAGATAGAAGATTCGCAGGACAATTGGAGTCATCGTCACAGGGTGCTCGAAGGCCTAATGATGAAATTGGATCGATTATTCTTCAGCGTTCACACTTCGTGACACTACGTGTCACGAAGTTGTGAAATACGTTTTCAGTTTGATTGCAAGACTATTCTCGGATCAGGGATCCGTTTGTTCTATGTTTCTTTGTCTAGAC
>JASDQU010689999.1:0-16271 GCA_032191745.1 Picea mariana
TAGTAACCTACTGCAGCAGAACAATATTGTCCCTTTCAAAAAGTCTGGAAGATATCTTGTTCATTATATAAATCTCCAAATCTGTTCACAGCAGCATAACCATGCCCTCCATAAGCTTTTCTACAGACACTTAGAGATTTTGTTGTGTAAGAAGTCTCGTAGGATTTTAGCCTAGCAGAGAGAGCATGGACATCTTAATTAGTAGTCTATAGTAACCTTTGCAAGATGGTAAAGGGTAGCTACAGTTGTTGCCTATGTATCTGCTCCAGAAAATTTCAATCGATTAATTAAACACTTATAAACATGCCATGTATGTAGAGCTGAACCATATAATCAACCATTGGAAAACCAAATCTAGAGGGCCCAAATCTCCAACTGATGCATTAGTTTAACTGAATAAACTTGAGGTGCAAAAGAAAGCACATATGGTTTATTATCTAGATTGACTATCAGTTTTCAGACCAACTCTGCAGCAACACAGTGCCAAGTTTTAACTGGTGATTATAGCATGCCCACAATTGTCTCAACTGCCCTTTTCTCACTGTCATGTTTGCACAATAAGTACAAAAATATCAACAGAGGTTCACTTGCTAAATCTTTTGCCTAATTCAAATGTTTATTCACGGGAGTATGATATGGCTTTGACTTGAAGATTCGTAGCTGGAAACAACCAACCAAGCAGCATATGCCGAATTCCAAGGAGAACATCACGAGAAGCTTGACTAGTTATGATTGTCTTCAGTGCATCTGAAATCAAAGCAAAATCATCCATGCCGGAAATGAATTCACTACGAAAGGCATCACTAACCTCAGCTCTATGGGCATGGAAACAAAGTTGATAAGCATCCGATTAGGTGTGCGAATATTGGATACAGGAAAAGTAGCAGCGAACCCACATAGTATTATTGTTGTACCGCAAATGGAGAAAACACCCAAGGTAATGCCCAGAGCTGAAGAGAGTGCTAATTGCTTTGGCTCTGCATCCTTTTGATAATCAAGACAAAAGGGTCTAGAACCTCTACAAAATCATGTGGCATCTGCATATATACATTGAAAAGCTAGTTCCTTGGGATCAATTTTTCAAGAGATAGATCTCAGATATAAAGCTTCCCATCCTACAAATCGGGCACCTGGCATTTCGGTCTGTGTTTTATTATTTGCCAAATGTTTGCATAAAACTTCTCTGTCAATTTGTACATGATCCTCATGATGCAACACTTTCATTTATATGTCATGGCCCTTCTTCCATGTGGCCCAATGCCTTCAACCTGTCAAACATTCCAAAAGCGTAGAGATTTGCACCACGCTGAGGACACCTGCGTTAGGTTTTAGTTTTGACTTGTGGTTTGACTCAGCACTGGGCTTTTTGTGTCGATTTATGAATTGACACGTGGACTGGAATTTATGACATAACAAATGACTTGATGTGCTAGGCTTATGATGGATAGTTATCTCTGAATCATGGCTTGAAATTGTAGACTTAAGATTAGAGTTGGGCCGGTGGATTATATAGTATGACTCATAGTTTGGCTATGACTCGTGGCTAACATAATAGCATAAGAATAGAAAATATAGCTATGAATCATAACTTGGCATATGTGTCATCTTGTGGCAAAGTTATATGCGTTGTGATTTAGGATATGGCTTTAGCCTATAGCTTGATTTGTGGCATTCAATCTTCTATTAGAAATCCATAAGACCCGAGAGTATATAGACCATATGGACTTTGGTCTACACACTAGACTTAATATGTAGTGTGATGACTTAGGACCAAGGTTTGACACTTGAGCACACACTTCTAGCTTTTCTTTGGATAAATTTACAACAAAAATATATTTCTTTGTTTGAAAATAATAAAACCATAAAAGCTAGGGTTATAAGATATGTAACATTGATTGTATTTTTGNTACACACTAGACTTAATATGTAGTGTGATGACTTAGGACCAAGGTTTGACACTTGAGCACACACCTCTAGCTTTTCTTTGGATAAATTTACAACAAAAATATATTTCTTTGTTTGAAAATAATAAAACCATAAAAGCTAGGGTTATAAGATATGTAACATTGATTGTATTTTTGGAATGCAGGTCATAGACGGAGTCAGAAGAGTCTGGAGAAAACATCATCAGTGAATACATAATGGGGAATTTGAAGATATGGACAATGACAAATGGCCAAGAAAAATGACAATTTAAGCATGAATGAACAAAAATGCCTCAAAATTTTCAATGTCATTTGAGGAGATAACATTGGCTCCAATTGGGATGGAGACCTCCCTGTGAGGCTCCAAGAACCTAGTAGTTCCAGCTGCCTTAACCATTGGGCTATGGAGTCATTTGGCCTTTAAAATTGATCCCCTACAAACCTGTAATCTGCATGTAGCTTGCCTGTAGCCTGCTCTGCTTATTGAAGAAAACTAGAAACAACTGAAAGGATATACTTGCTCATAGGGTGAGCTTATTCTCTCTACCTACTCCTACTCTAACAATTGTACTGATGCTTAATCAAGTAAACTCATGCTTCCAATGAAGCCATGTCAGAAGCTAATTTACTGAAACTGTTTTTTATCTTAACCCCAAAAATAATGGAAGCCATATCATACCTAAAAGAGGTTTGAACGGATGATAAAGACAAATTTCATCCAACAAAAATACCTTAACATGTATGTTGTTCATAATTTCCAAATAGTTTGCAAAACGGTCCTTAAAACCATAAAGGAATACCTCTTCAAGTTGTTGTTCCAACTGACTATATTGCGGCTGCTGATTGCTTTCACTGATCTCAATGTTGAACGTAGACTGCTCAACCTTTGTCGAAGAAAAATGCAAGTTGAACCATTGATCTGAAACTTTATGCTCCCCTTCAACATATCTCTGTAATCTGAATTCATCATGATGATATGTTGGCTTATCACAGCAAACAGTTTCCTCTCCAACAATATCTTTGTAGGATATATCAAGACTAAAAAGATCTTCGTTGAACTTAACATCTTCTTTCTCATCACTGTATGGGTCGAATATAGGAGTATCAAGGTAAGATCCTAATGACAGAGAGGAAGCTTCTTGAATAGCAGGATCAACAATAAAATCTTGAAACAGTTCCAGGAAAATATCACCTTGTTCCTTATGGTTAAGGCAACTTCCCTTGATCTGCATATCTAGAAGATGTGGGTTGCCCTCAACATCTACTGCAGATCCAATACTTTCACCTGCTGATCTGTCAATCTACTCCTCATCTTTCAAGTCTTCAAAGGGCACAATTTGATCTTCCTGACAGCCTAAGACAATAGATGCATTTGGTACAATGTCAAAAACATCTATACTATGGCTAACATTGTGAAGATCATCAATGTCTCGGTCACAATGAGATTTATCCAAAAAAACAACATACTCTTCATGATTATCTGAATCTTTAGTCAATAAATTGAATTCATGACAACATTCAAGAAATAGAAGGTCAGCTGAAAATATTCCTTTGCTCAACAAATGAAAGGCAGCATGAAAATCTTCCAAAGAGCTGATACTGGCAATAGGAAGAGACCGGTACCAATCACGAGCAATCCCCTCTAATGAAAAATAGAAGAGTTGGATCTAAACATCTTCATGCACAACTTGCAACCGATGAATGCAATCATGAAATTCCATCAAATGTTTCGCTGGTACTTCCCAATCTTCACCTCAAAATCTGGGAAGGTTATTTTCCCATTCATCTCTACTAGGAACTGGATTAGGGAAACCAACAATTTTTGAAAAATCACAGACACGTACCTCTTAGCAAATATCTTGTTCATATCATACCAGTGAAGTCACCAATAGATTTTTGAATAATGGAGTCGCCACTGAATTCGTCCTTCATGGAGTCGCCAGATAGATGATTTCAACCAAATGATGTTCAGGCTTTGTCTATCATCAAAGCTGGATCTATGTTGTCTCCCATGGAAGCTGAGCTTCAATCGCCTCTCCCCGGCAACAGCGCCAATTTGTTATCACTCCAGGAAACTCTTCTAGGTTGAGCTCGAAGATGCCTAGTAACTTAACTAATTCTCTCAATGATTAACTCAATGATGGGTATGGGGTTGGATAAAGATGAATATATACTAATTGAACCGTTTTATTGAATACTATCTAGTGATATTCAAACAATATAAGGCTCTCAAGAGATGAAATCAGACAAGTTGTTTATCAAATAGAACAGAAGCTAATCACCTAAGCAGATCACACATATATAAAACAATAATTATGATGGGTCTAGAAACTAGGATAACCACTTATGATTCTTTGCTTAGCAATCAAATAGTGAGATGGCAATCACCTGAGGATCATATAAGCATAGACAGAGAATAACATTCACTCATAAGTATAGACAGATAGGAAAGAAGAGATATGATCGCATCGTTGAAAGAAGCTTATAGGCCTGAATATATTTAAGAATAAGTCTCTATTACAGTAGAAGCATAGTGAATCCAAAATTGAACCTTCGGCCTCAAGGACTGAATTTCCCCTCCCTCCACACTTCATCTGAAGTTGTTGGGTTTATAGCCTTTACAAAAGATTTCTAGATCCAAGAAAACTGGATCAAATATGTTAAATATGGAAAGTCAAAACAAAATCATGAAAATAGGGAAAGATCATATTTATGTGGTCAACCTTAATCTGGATAGTCTTCATGTCTTCAACAACTACAACAATCTTTGACACACTTCAACATCTGACAAGGCAGCAGGTCTTCAAAGGCTGATAAATAAGGTAAAAAAAAATGCCACCTAGGCAAATAGGTCATTCTTTGCCCCGAATAGGCAACAAACTTCATCTCTTTCACATTGCTGGCACCTCAAAAACTGGAACAACACATTGAAACAAATCCTCTTAATTATAACCTTCACTTATAAATCATCCTCGTGCCCTGTAGAATGATAAAACTTGGATCTGTGCAAAAAGAGTTCCATTCTGCACTTCTCTATAGTTTTGGTGGCTAGAGAGCCGAAATTCTAACTTGTAAGCCACCGAAAGATTTACTTTCAGTGGCTAAGGACAGATATGAAAGCCCTTCTAAGCCACCAAAATTGCAGATTTGTGAAATCTGTTTCAAAACTGCAAAAACTTGATTCTTGATTCTAGTAACCTACTGCAGCAGAACAATATTGTCCTTTTCAAAAAGTCTAGAAGATATCTTGGTCATTATATAAATCTCCAAATCTGTTCACAGCAGCATAGCCATGCCCTCCATAAGCTTTTCTACAGACACTTAGATATTTTGTTGTGTAAGAAGTCTCGTAGGCTTTTATCCTAGCAGAGAGAGCATGGACATCTTAATCAGTAGTCTATAGTAACCTTTTCAAGATGGTAAAGGGAAGATACAGCTGCTACCTATGTATATGCTCTAGAAAAGTTCAGTAGATTAATTAAACACTTATAAACATGCCATGTATGTAGAGTTGAACCATATAATCAGCCATTGGAAAACCAAATCTAGAGGGCCCAAATCTCCAACTGATGCATTAGTTTAACCGAATAAACCTGAGGTGAAAAAGAAAGCACATACAGTTTATTATATGGATTGACTATTAGTTTTCAGACCAACTCTGCAGCAACACAGTGCCAAGTTTTAGCTGGTGATTATAGCATGCCCACAATTATCTCAACTACCCTTTTCTCACTGTCATGTTTGCACAATAAGTACAAAAATATCAACAGAGGTTCACTTGCTAAATCTTTTGCCTAATTCAAATTTTTAGTCATGGGAGCATGATGTGGCTTTGACTTGAAGATTTGTAGTTGGAAACAACCAGCTAAGCAACACATGCCAAATTCCAAGGAGAACATCACGAGAAGCTTGACTAATTATGACTGTCTTCAGTGCATCTGAAATCAAAGCAAAATGAACCCTGCCATAAATGAATTCACCACAAAAGGCATCACTAAAATCAGCTCTATGGGCATGGAAACAAAGTTGGTGAGCATCTGATTAGGTGTGTGAATATTGGATCCAGGAAAAGTTGCAGCGAACCCATATAGTATCATTGTTGTACCGCAAATGGAGAAAAAACCCAAGGTAATGCCTAGAGTTGAAGAGAGTGCTAATTGCTTTGGCTCTGCATCCTTTTGATAATCAAGAGAAAAGGGTCTAGAACCTCTACAAAATCATGTGGCATCTGCATATATACATTGAAAAGCTAGTTCCTTGGAATCAATTTTTCAAGAGATAGATCTCAGATATAAAGTTTCCCATCCTACAAATCGGGCACCTGGAATTGTATTCTGTGTTTTATTATTTGCCAAATGTTTGTAGAAAACTTCTCTGTCAATTTGTACATGATCCTCATGATGCACTGCTTTCATTTACATGTCGTGGCCCTTCTTTCATGCGGCCCAATGCCTTCAACCTGTCAAACGTTCCAAAAGCGCAGAGATTTGCACCACGCCGAGGACACCTGCATTAGGTTTTAGTTTTGAATTGTGGTTTGACTCAGCGCTGGGCTTTTTGTGTCGATTTGTGAATTGACATGTGGACTGGAATTTATGACATAACAAATGACTTGATGTGCTAGGCTTATGATGGATGGTTATCTTTGAATCGTGACTTGAAATTGTAGACTTAAGATTAGAGTTGGGCCGGTGGATTATATAGTATGACTCATAGTTTGGCTATGACTCATGGATAACATAATAGCATAAGAATAGAACATATAGCTGTGACTCATAACTTGGCATATGTGTCGTCATGTGGCAAAGGTATATGCATTGTGATTTAGGATATGGCTTTAGCCTATAGCTTGATGTGTGGCATTCAATCTTCTATTAGAAAGCCATAAGACCCGAGATTATATAAACCATATGGACTTTGGTCTACACACTAGACTTAATATGTAGTGTGATGACTTAGGACCAAGGTTTGACACTTGAGCACACACCTCTAGCTTTTCTTTGGATAAATTTACAACAAAAATATATATCTTTATTTGAAAATAATAAAACCATAAAAACTAGGGTTATAAGCTAGGTAACATTGATTGTGTTTTTGGAATGCAGGTCGTAGATGGAGTCAGAAGTGTCTAGAGAAAACATGATCGGTGAAGACGTAATGGGGAATCTGAAGATATGGACAATGACAAATGGCCAAGAAAAATGACAATTTAAGCATGAATGAATAAAAATGCCTCAAAATTTTCAATGTCATTTGAGAAGATAACAGGACCGATTGATTGAGAAAGAAGAACTGAATAATATTTTTGGTCTGCATTGTTGTTGGTCCCAGTCATTCACTAATTCACTCGATGAGGACTTGTAGCATGGAAATGGAGGTTTTTAGCTATTAAATGGTTGTAATGGCATATCCTTGGTCGAAAGCAATGTTTTCTTCTAAGAACGTGATTATCAGGAAACCCTCTATATTGTTAAGGATTTGACCATTTAGTTTCTATTCTTTCTGTCTCTCTTGGTTTTATATCTCAGTTTCTTATGTGCATTATGGGATCAAAATGGAAGATAAAGGAGATCATTATCTTTTACGGGAATGCTACTCTCAGAGGATTCTTTTTTGTTTACATAGGCAAACAAGAGGAGCAAAAACATGTGTATGAGTTATGGGATAGAGAATTTATTGTAGAACAACAACCTTGTTTAGACTTTGGTTGTTGTATCCCTGGACAATGATAAAGAAGTTTGAATGTGGACACAGCCCTGTGTGAATGGAGGCTTCATATTTACAAGGTTATTGAGAAATATTGTCACAAGTTCACCACCTTGATCATTATATGTATCATGAATAGGAAGTGTGTTTGCAAGGATCATTGCAGCAAAATTTAGAGTGGGAAATGTTCTTATTTTTCTCTTATTTTGTTCTGAGCAAGTTACCATGGAAATGCTTGTTCCATGGAGATGTCCTTGTCCTTGTTCCAAGTAGTTTACCATGGATACTTGCATTATCTATCACATTTGGAGATATCAACATGATTGTTTGGTGTGTATTGATCAAGATTAACATGAGAAGCAGTAACAAATCCTCTTAATCGAGATCACATGGAGCTTGTGTCAACGTGTTGATGTTTGAGGTAGAATAATGATACATTCTCCTCGGAGGGTTCTGTGTGGACTAGTATAGGGGATGTAGAATTCATCTTAATGTACCTCAGATGATCAGATGAAGGAACCAAGACATTGGTCTTAGGAGGAAACATCGATATGGCTTGTCAGATATTGGTTCCATGAGGTAACCTCGATATGTCTTAGACATTGATTCCATGAGGGAACCTCAACATGTCATAAACATTTGTTCCATAAGGGAGCCACAATATGTCTAGTATGGACATATTTCATGAGTGAAGCCTGAGGTTGGACACTTCATGATATTTGGGTGTCTAGTATACAGTCATGTACCCAAGGAGAAAAGGACCAAGCTAGACCCTTCATGCAGAAAGGATATATTTGTGGGGTACAATGAGTCTTCGAAAGCATACCAGATCTAAATCCCTGGTTAGAGACAGATTGAGGTGAGCAGAGATGTTACATTTGAGGAGGAGGTAGCCTTCAGAAGACCTAGAGGATCTAATGTGGAGATTGATAGTGAGAGACATGAAGAAATGGTGTATTCTCCCCCTCACTCTCCAAGAGTTCAAAGAGAGACAATTGAGCCCATTGATCCAATTGATCTCATTGATCCTATAGCTCCAGTTAATGTTCCCATAGATATTGCAGTAGGTCGAAAGAGACATGCATGGGCTTGTCATACTCTACAGGAGGTAGAAGGACATGTAGCTCCTCGTGGCACCTTCCGATAGAGAAATATACCTCATAGATATTCATTCTATGACGCATATATGAGCCAAATCATTGATTCTGACCTTTCCTTTAATGAGGATGCATATAGTCATATAGTATGGAGAGATGCCATTATGGAGGAGTATCAGTCCATCATGAAGAATTATGTGTGGGATATTGTTTTGAGACCTGAAGGAAAGTTTGTAGTGACTTCCAAGTGGATCTATAAAAATTGAACACATAGCTAACAAGAACATTGAGAATCAAAAAATGAGATTTGTTGCTAGAGGATTCTCTCAGGTGGAGGGAATATATTATGAGGAGACATTTTCTCATGTTGATCGATACACTTCTATCTGGATTATTATTTCCCTTTACCCTTGCAACATCCATGGGTTGGAGGCTACATCAAATGGATGTGAAGACAACCTTACCCAATGGAGAGATTGAGGAAGAAGTGTACATCGAGCAGCCAGATAGTTTTGTGATACATGAGAAGGAGTCTCATGTGTGTAGGTTGAAGAAGGCCATGTATGGACTCAAAAAGGCACCTCGATCTTGGTATGCAAGGATTGATGGATGCCTGGTGATTTTTGGCTTCAGAAAAAGTGTTTTCGATCCCAACCTGTACTACAAGACTCTTAATAGTGAGTCCTTGATTTTGTTCCTCTACATTGATGATTTATTCCTCATCGGTACAAAGAGCCTTATTGTTGAATGAAAATATGCATTGGCCTCTGAGTTTGAGATGAAGGACCTTGGTATGATGCACTAATTCTTGGGACTAGAAGTGTGCCAGAGAACTGATGAGATCTTCTTGAGTCAGCGGAAGTACACAGTTGAGATATTGAAGAAGTTTGGGATGTTGAAATGTAATCTCGTGACTACACCAATGGTGATGAATTTGAAGAAACTAAGTTTGTCTTCTTACAATTCTGACGAGATTGATCTAACCCTGTATAGAAAGAGGATTGGATCATTGATGTATCTGATTAACACCAAACCAAATATTTTCTATGCAGTGAGTGAACTTAGCAATTTTATGAGTCAGCCGAGATAGACACATTGGATTGTTGTGAAGCATGTGTTGAGATACCTGTGAGGCACAATTAGACATGGTCTGAGATATAATTCCAATATTGACATGAGATTGAATAGATATACTGACTCTTATTGGGCAGGGAGAGCAGTGGACAAAAAGAGCACCTTCGAGTGTTGCTTCACTTTGGGATCTGCCATGGTTTTCTGGTGTAGCATAAAACAAGACTTGTGTGGATTTGAAGCACTGCAAAAGTAGAGTACATTGCATTAAGTGTGGAAGTCAGTGAATCAGTGTGGCTTCACAAGCTCCTTGAATATTTATCTGAACATGTGATGGATTCCATCGTTATTCATTGTGATAACCATAGTTGTGTGAAGATATCAAAGAATCCATTGTTTCATGACAAATTGAAACACATTGAGATCAGTATCATTATGTCTGAGACATGGTGCAGAAGAAGTCAGTATTGGTGTAGTACCTTCCTAAGAATGAGCAGGTTGTTGATGTTCTTACCAAACTAGGATGAGGTTCAAGTACTTTTGTGACAGACATGGTGTGGCAAAGACTGCCTCCCTCTTTGAGAGGGAGTGTTGAAGTTTCCAACTTCCTGAGACATTCTCCATATCGTACTCCTCTGTGATTGAGTTGATTTGATCTGTGAGGACACTTATCCAAGAAGGGATAAGTGGAATACTTATCCAAGAAGGGACAAGTGGGTTTGGGCTTATAGACCAACGTCCCTTGTGGAGAGCACAAGATGACATGTCAAGGGAGTTGACCTTGATGTCACACACTATGGGGACTTGACCCTAGTGGTTTTAGAGGGAGTAACCTCTAGAAGTCCACACGAGAGTGCCATGTGTGACAGACGTTCTCCAGATCGAACTCCTTTGTGACTGAGTTGAGTTGATCTATGAGAAAACTTATCCGAGAAGGGATAAGTGGGTTTGGGATTATATCTCACTGTCCCTTGTGGAGAGCACATGAGGACATGTCAATGGAGTTGACCTTGATGTCACACACTATGGGAAGTTGACCCTAGTGTTTCTAGAGAAATTTTCATCTATAATTCCACATGGGAGTTCCATGTGTGACAGAATTTTTTCTACAATGTACCAAGTAAGCATTGGGTGGACCTTATCCTAGATTGGGATGCAGACCAAGGGAGATAGGATTCATTTATCACAAAGGTGTACAATATGGACTCGGGGTGGTTGAGGTGGTTTCCACGATTTAGTTAGCATTGGACTGACATTCACTCACAGGTGTGTACCTGTGGTGAACGACCATGGTGTGGTCTTTGTCCTAGTCATGGTGATTTGACAAGGAATGATAAAGATTAAAGATGCTAGATGCTATCACATGTGGACCCATAGTGAGATTGATCTCAGAGAGAGTCAATTGGCTCAAAGGGAGAGCCACAAAAGGAGTGTTCCCTTGTTTCAAGTGGTAGAGAGACATCTTCCAAAACTGACAGACAAGTTTCATGAGTCTAGGGTGAATTTTTTATACTTCAGAGACAATATTTGGCNGACCCTGGTGTGGTCTTTGTCCTAGCCATGGTGATTTGACAAGGAATGATAAAGATTAAATATGCTATATGCTATCACATGTGGACCCATAGTGAGCTTGATCTCAGAGAGAATCAATTGGCTCAGAGGGAGAGCCACAAAAGGAGTGTTCCCTTGTTTCAAGTGGTAGAGAGACATCTTCCAAAACTGACAGACAAGTTTCATGAGTCTAGCCTAAATTTTTTATACTTCAGAGACAATCTTTGGCATGATGAATAATGTCTCCCTCATTGAGAGGGAGTGTTGATGTTTGGACAACATCGGGAAGACATTCTTCTAGATTAATAATTAATAATATAATTGTTAATTGTTAATAATATATATAATAAGTAATAATAATAATAATAATTACTTATCATTGTAATAATTACTTTGGGATTTGCCATGGTTTTCTGGTGTAGCAGAAAATAAGACTTGTGTGGATTTGAAGCACCGCAAAGTAGAGTACATTGCATTAAGTGTGGAAGTCAGTGAATCAGTGTGGCTTCACAAGCTCCTTGAATATTTATCTGAACATGTGCTGGATTCCATCGTTATTCATTGTAATAACCATAGTTGTGTGAAGATATCAAAGAATCCATTGTTTCATGACAAATCAAAACACATTGAGGTCAGTACCATTACGTCCGAGACATGGTGCAGAAGAAGTCAGTATTGGTGCAGTACCTTCCTATAGATGAGCAGGTTGTTGATGTTTTTACCAAACTAGTATGAGGTTCAAGTACTTTCGTGACAGACATGGTGTGGAAAAGACTGCCTCCCTCTTTGAGAGGGAGTGTTGATGTTTCCAACTCCTGAGACATTCTCCATATCGTACTCCTCTGTGATTGAGTTGATTTGATCTGTGAGGACACTTATCCGAGAAGGGATAAGTGGAATACTTATCTAAGAAGGGATAAGTGGGTTTGGGCTTATAGACCAACGTCCCTTGTGGAGAGCACATGATGACATGTCAAGGGAGTTGACCTTGATGTCACACACTATGGGGACTTGACCTTAGTGGTTTTAGAGGGAGTAACCTCTAGAATTCCACATGGGAGTGCCATGTGTGACAGACATTCTCCAGATCATACTCCTCTGTGAATGAGTTAAGTTGATCTATGATAAAACTTATCCGAGAAGGGATAAGTGGGTTTGGGATTATATCTCATTGTCTCTTGTGGAGAGCACATGAGGACATGTCAATGGAGTTGACTTTGACGTCACACACTATGGGAAGTTGACCCTAGTGTTTCTAGAGAAATTTTCATCTATAAGTCCACATGGGAGTTCCATGTGTGACAGAACTTTTTCTACAATGTACCGAGTAAGCATTGGGTGGACCTTATCCTAGATTGGGATGCAGACCAAGGGAGATAGGATTCATTTATCACAAAGGTGTACAATATGGATTCAGGGTGGTTGAGGTGATTTCCATGATTTAGTTAGCATTGGACTGACATTCACTCACAGGTGTGTACCTGTGGTGAACGACCCTGGTGTGGTCTTTGTCCTAGTCATGGTGATTTGACAAGGAATGATAAAGATTAAATATGCTATATGCTATCACATGTGGACCCATAGTGAGCTTGATCTTATAGAGAGTCAATTGGCTCAGAGGGAGAGCCGCAAAAGGAGTGTTCCCTTGTTTCAAGTGGTAGAGAGACATCTTCCAAAACTGACAGACAAGTTTCATGAATCTAGCGTGAATTTTTTATACTTCAGAGACAATCTTTGGCATGATGAATAATGTCTCCCTCATTGAGAGGGAGTGTTGATGTTTGAACAACATCGGGCAAACATTCTTCTAGATTAATAATTAATAATATAATTGTTAATTGTTAATAATATATATAATAAGTAATAATAATAATAATTACTTATCATTGTCACCACATATTCTCTATATATGGAACACTCATCATTGTAATAAAACACATCGATCAATATCACATATTATCTCATATAGAAAAATCAACACTCGATTTAATGCTCGGGGAATTTTTCATGCACTTTTCAAATTTTGGTATTGATGCTCAATGGGGCCTGATTTTCAAATCATTCCCTCTCTTGATCCTTATTTGAAAGTAGTAATGAGATTTATGGATATAATGGAAAATGGGGCTTAAATAAGGGTAGGACACTTTTCATTTCTGAAAGACCACTCTAATTCGATTTGTTGAAAGATGTTGTGGTATAATAGTGTTTTGACTTCTAAATTAACATATCTAATGTGCTTTGTGGTTCGAATAGCTAATTATGCAGGTACAAATGCATAGAGAAGGGTTCGGAAATTTAGCAAAAGGAAGAAAAGGAGAAAAATTTGAAAGAAGACCAATATGTAGCCCAAAGTAAGCAAGTAGAGGTACTGAAGTGAGCAATGTTCATTTAGTGTAAAAACATCACATAAGAAGGAAAGACAATAGAAATCCATAAAGGACCAAATATAAAATAATGAATAAAATGTGAATAAATGATTATGTTTTATAACGACTTCCATGATAATATATATACAATTTGACTGGTCATGAGGTTAATGGAACATGACCTTTCATTAGTTCATGTCTTCTAAATATGACGTGTCCTTTCATTTATTAATTATTAATTATTTATTTAGTTAATAATACACTCACACACATTACATTTTCTTCCCATTAATAAATGCTTTGTCCTCAAAGCATATTTATGGAAAGGCTTATTGCTTGTTTGGATTATAATGCAGTTTCACGGTTCTCTATTCTTGTAATTGTAACAATTGAAAAACACAAGATTATGATCCAAGAGTATTGACGCCCCCCAAAATCACCGTCGAGATTAAAGGTTATAGAAGACGAAATCATGGCTAGAGAGCATGGTTTCTCATGCATTCAACGTAAATTCTATTTGATTTGTGTAAACTTCAAGAAAACAATGTTTATTATCCTAGTTGTTATGTAATTTCTATTCTTGAGCATATGGTTAAATATTTAGAGTGATATGAGAGATATAGTCAATGTTGCTATTATTATTAGTTCATTGCATGATTTTAGGAAGTTAGCTTATTATATGGAAGAATCAACTTCTATGTATTTATTATGTAAGTCTTCGGGCATTGAAAGGGTAGCCAAAATCATTGTTAGATCAGACCAAGAGGTAGATGAGAGAGTGACCAGTAAATTGTAATATCATGCTGAAAATTAATACAAGTGCATAGTTCTTGCATAGTTATTTTACATTGGTGTGTGTAATGTGTTGATATTGTGTGCTTAAATTCGTCATGTGTGTACAGAAGATAGAATGATTATTGTGTTGAGTGATCAAACTAGATCAACTCATTTTGTTTGTAGGAACAACGTTATGACGTTCTAGTCCAACCAGATTCATAATTTAAACTCCTTACGAGAGACCAAGTGTTAATTATTTTCCATGGTCGGTTGTACTTGAGAGTCCAGTAAAGTCCAATGGAGGGTCTTGTGTGCATGATTGTTTAAAACCTGGTTTATGGAACTTAACTCCCAGTTGTATGTTATTTTGATTATGTTTAATGGATGTCTATTTTGTATTCCAACAAAGGAAAACATTCACCATTGATCACAAAATGGATCAATGGTGACCCAAAGTCTGGATGATATCATGGATATCATGGCTACATTGTGATCTTCCCAAAACCTTCACAACCAAATGTTTACATGCTTGGTGGTGATATCCAGTGGGTTGATAGGAGGTTTTGTGTATGGTTTCATAACAAGACCGATTCCATATTAAGTGAAATGTTGGATGTTGAGTATTGTTGAAGGGGCATGTATCTTGGGGTTTAGCACTGAGTATGAGTCAACACTAGTGTTGGAATAGTAAGCAGTTCCAGTTCGAGTTGATGATGAGCATTGGGGCTAAATAGGCGAGATTCTTGCGATCTGTGTTTAAACAGAATGTGACAAGGAACTAGAAGAGGCACGAGACCTGTATGTGAGAATGGTGAATGGTTCCATCCCTATTATGGTTGGGGAATGATAGTGGATCGAGAATGATGAAGTTCCTATTAACTTCATGGCTCGTGATTCGAGAAAGGGACTCCATTTTATTCAGGGTGCATTCAAGATGGGAGTGCAAGATCTAGAATAGAGCACCATTTATAATCTGAGGTGTGAAGGTAAGGAGATTGTCTACGTCTTATTGCTGCCACGGAAGAGTTCCAGCTATGTGTGGGCATGGATAACCCACAAGTCTGAGGATCGAGATCTTAGAAAACTCGATTCGAAGGACCCTAGAATCGGTCTTTGTCATATTATATGTTCTTCTAAGTGTCAAGAAAAATTATTGAACTATAAGAAGGTTTAACCACCTTAATTCGATATTATGAGTGATTGTGCATTTATAGGGTTCTTGGAAAGAACTTCATGTATTGTGATTTTGAAGATGACTTCTCTTTGATACCCAAATGTACTGGTATTAATATTATTTAGAATATAGGTCCACTGTTTTTTTTTGCATAATGACATTGATCTACTGACTTGTTAAAGTATTGACTTTTGTGGTTAGGATGTCGATCAGACATCCTTGTCACATGAACTTTACTTACCATATTTGTAGTGCTTTCTTGTTTCACTTTTGGTAGTATGTCTTCCTTGCACACTTGTGTTGTTTTGTCAATTCCTGAAAGTTTACTGGTAGAGATATCCCTATTTCAACTGGATTTTCATCTTTAAGATTTGTGAATTAGATTGAATCTGTATTGACTCCTTTCTCCATTGTTTGGATTTTTACATTCAACAACTTCTTTATTTCAATGGGGTCAATGATTGTTTATTTATTAATTGGAATGTATTTCCTAGTAAGTTGTTCTAACTTGTTTTGTAGTGACTTATTATCATCTTTTAGCTTCTTAATTGGTATGACTAAACTTTGAGTATGAACCTTTAGACATGCAAGTTCTTCATTAGTC
>JASDQU010689999.1:16360-31313 GCA_032191745.1 Picea mariana
ATCTCATATAGAAAAATCAACACTCGATTTAATGCTCGGGGCCTTTTTCATGCACTTTTCAAATTTTGGTATTGATGCTCAATGGGGCCTGATTTTCAAATCATTCCCTCTCTTGATCCTTATTTGAAAGTAGTAATGAGATTTATGGATATAATGGAAAATGGGGCTTAAATAAGGGTAGGACACTTTTAATTTATGAAAGACCACTCTAATTCGATTTGTTGAAAGAGGCTGTGGTATAATATTGTTTTGACTTCTAAATTAACATATCTAATGTGCTTTGCGGTTCGAATAGCTAATTATGCAGGTACAAATGCATAGAGAAGGGTTCGGAAATTTACCAAAAGGAAGAAAAGGAGAAAAATTTGAAAGAAGACCAATATGTAGCCCAAAGTAAGCAAGTAGAGGTACTGAAGTGAGCAATGTTCATTTAGTGTAAAAACATCCAACATAAGAAGGAAAGACAATAGAAATCCATAAAGGACCAAATATAAAATAATGAATAAAATGTGAATAAATGATTATGTTTTATAATGACTTCCATGATAATATATATACACTTTGACTAGTCATGAGGTTAATGGAACATGACCTTTCATTAGTTCATGTCTTCTAAATATGGCGTGTCCTTTCATTTATTAATTATTAATTATTTATTTAGTTAATAACACACTCACACATATTACATTTTCTTCCCATTAATAAATGCTTTGTCCTCAAAGAATATTTATGGAAAGGCTTATTGCTTGTTTGGATTATGATGTGGTTTCATGATTCTCTATTCTTGTAATTGTAACAATTGAAAAACACAAGATTATGATGCAAGAGTATTGATGCCCCCCAAAATCACCGTCGAGATTAAAGGTTATAGAAGACGAAATCGTGGCTAGAGAGCATGGTTTCTCATGCATTCAACGTAAATTCTATCTGATTGTGTAAACTTCAAGAAAACAATGTTTATTATCCTAGTTGTTATGTAATTTCTATTCTTGAGCATATGGTTAAATATTTAGAGTGATATGAGAGATATAGTCAATGTTGCTATTATTATTAGTTCATTGCATGATTTTAGGAAGTTAGCTTATTATATGGAAGCATCAACTTCTATGTATTTATTATGTAAGTCTTCGGGCATTGAAAGGGTAGCCAAAATCATTGTTAGATTAGACCAAGAGGTAGATGAGAGAGTGGCCAGTAAATTGTAATATCATGCTGAAAATTAATACAAGTGCATAGTTCTTGCACAGTTATTTTACATTGGTGTGTGTAATGTGTTGATATTGTGTGCTTAAATTCGTCATGTGTGTACAGGAGCTAGAATGATTATTGTGTTGAGTGATCAAACTAGATCAACTCATTTTGTTTGTAGGAACAACGTTATGACGTTCTAGTCCAACCAGATTCATAATTTAAACTCCTTACAAGAGACCAAGTGTTAATTCTTTTCCATGGCCGGTTGTACTTGAGAGTCCAGTAAAGTCCAATGGAGGGTCTTGTGTGCATGATTGTTTAACACATGGTTTATGGAACTTAACTCCCAGTTGTATGTTATTTTGATTATGTTTAATGGATGTCTATTTTGTATTCCAACAAAGGAAAAGATTCACCATTGATCACAAAATGGATCAATGGTGACCCAAAGTCTGGATGATATCATGGATATCATGGCTACATTGTGATCTTCCCAAAACCTTCACAACCAAATGTTTACATGCTCGGTGGTGATATCTGGTGGGTTGATACGAGGTTTTGCGTATGGTTTCATAACAAGACCGATTCCATATTAAGTGAAATGTTGGATGTCGAGTATTGTTGAAGGGGCCTGTATCTTGGGGTTTAGCACTGAGTATGAGTCAACACTAGTGTTGGAATAGTAAGCAGTTCGAGTTCAAGTTGATGATGAGCATCGGGGCTAAATAGGTGAGATTCTTGAGATCTGTGTTTAAACAGAATGTGACAAGGAACTGGAAGAGGCACGAGACCTGTATGTGAGAATGGTGAATGGTTCCATCCCTATTATGGTTGGGGAGTGATAGTAGATCGAGAATGATGAAGTTCCTATTAACTTCATGGCTCGTGATTCGAGAAAGGGACTCCATTTTATTCAGGGTGCATTCAAGATGGGAGTGCAAGATCTAGAGTAGAGCACCATTTATAATCTAAGGTGTGAAGGTAAGGAGATTGTCTACGTCTTATTGCTGCCATGGAAGAGTTCCAGCTATGTGTGGGCATGGATAACCCACAGGTCTGAGGATCGATATCTTAGAAAACTCGATTCGAAGGACCCTAGAATCGGCCTTCGTCAGATTATATGTTCTTCTAAGTGTCAAGAAAAATTATTGAACTATAAGAAGGTTTAACCACCTTAATTCAATATTATGAGTGATTGTGCATTTATAGGGTTCTTGGAATGAACTTCATGTATTGTGATTTTGAAGATGACTTCTCTTTGATACCCAATTGTACTGGTATTAATATTATTTAGAATATAGGTCAATTGTTTTTTTTTCATAATGACGTTGATCTACTGACTTGTTAAAGTATTGACTTTTGTGGTTAGGATGTCGATCAAACATCCTTGTCACATGAACTTTACTTACCATATTTGTAGTGCTTTCTTGTTTCACTTTTGGTAGTATGTCTTCCTTGCACACTTGTGTTGTTTTGTCAATTCCTAAAAGTTTACTGGTAGAGATACTTGGAATTTCCACTTTTTGCACTTCAATGTTTGAAGATATCCCTATTTCAACTAGATTTGCATCTTTAAGATTTGTGAATTAGATTGGATCTGTATTGACTCCTTTCTCCATTGTTTGGATTTTTACATCCAACAACTTCTTTATTTCAATGGGGTCAATGATTGTTTATTTATTAATTGGAATGTATTTCCTAGTAAGTTGTTCTAACTTGTTTTGTAGTGACTTATTATCATCTTTTAGCTTCTTAATTGGTATGACTAAACTTTGAGTATGAACCTTTAGACATGCAAGTTCTTCATTAGTCTCTAACTTGTTGACTTTATTTTTAAGGTTTTGATTTTTTGGTGTCTCATCTTTTAACCTGTTGATTTGTTCGAACAACCTCTAATTAGGGTTTCTTAAGTGAAAAATGTTTTCATCATTTTCTAATAATTTCTTCTCAAGATCTTGATTCTCTTGTTCCAACTTATGAACACACTAATTTGTATCCTTTGACTTTTTAATTTATGCAAGTAATTTTTCATTGTGATCTTTTAGGCAAGAAATTTTTCCATCTTTCTCCAACAATTGATTGTCAAATTTCTTCTTGGGATCTTAATTTTTCTCTTATATTTTATGACTTGTAACATCCCCATTACAATTCCCATATTAATTAATTCTTATGTGGATATAATGTGTGGCTACGACCAAGCGATGTAATATGTGAATTGTATTTCAATATTTTAATAATAAAAATGTGATGTCATCTACTAAGGGGACATGGATAAGAAATGGGAGAAGAATTAATCTACAAGAGAGGGAAGTATATAAAATAATGGCCAAGAGGGATCAAAAGGGGAATTACCCATGTATATCAATTTAACCCATATTCCTAAACTTTCCAATTGTATATGAACCTTTTGATTTATGATTGAGTGTTCCCAAATCCAATCATTGAATGCATGTAAGAAGGTGGGTGTGAGTGGTCACATCCCAGAGTTATTGGGCACATGGGGGTTGAGTACAATCAGCTTGGGGAAGAGTGTGAGTCAAGAAAGACAAGCCACGAGACAGGAATTTGCAGGGGTTGGAGAATTTTTTGTGTGCATGGAAAGAAAGAAGAATAGCAAGAAAGAGAGCATGGAGTTGGTGCAGCCATGGAGGGAGAATTCTAGAGCGCAACTAAAGTGAAACTGGAGTGAATTGGAGCTAGAAAACTGAAGAGACAGGTTTTCAATCCTGAAGAGTGAATTCATGTGTGAGTTGCACTAAACATCAAGTGTTGTTGTTGGTTTTCTGATAGTTTTCCTAGCAGCAAGTTCCCTTGATTTCTCAGCTGAGAGATTCCTAGTTATATGTGCCAGAGAGACCTTGATAAACGAATGGCACATTCTTTGGGATATCCCTAATAAACATATTGTACATCCCTTGGGTTAACCCTGATAAATGGATAGTACATATCTTGGGTTATATCTGATAAATAGATGGTACATCCCTTGGGTGATCCCTGATAAATGAATGATGCATTCCTTGGGTTGGGCAGGTCAAGCTGAAGAGACCTGGTGGAAAGATCTTGATGGATGTAGGAGAATATTAATTGGATTAGGAGTTTTATGAGCTACGATTGGACTATGAGAGACTACCCTTTTTTGTGGATTATTAGCCTCAGCTCAGGGGTGATTGGTTGTTGATATTTGGAACAATCGGTCTATTATTGGGTGGAACGTTTGTCACAAACAGTTGGTTGCACGATTCTTGTTTAAATATAAGTGTTTTATCTTGTACTGAGTTATTTACATTTGTTATTGTTGTGCATGAACTCTGCGTGAATGAGAATGAATTATATGTTGTTGTAGTGAATGGTTTAGTTGTATTTCATGTTGATTTTTAGCATGCTTTAGATGCATATGTTTTATGGTTATAAACCGTAGCTAAATATGTTATAAATTGTATTTGTAAGCTACAGGAAATTGGTTAACAGTAAAATAATTTCTTTAATTAGCAAAAGTTTCATTTTTATGTGTATTTTGCACATAATGTTGCTTAGTTTGAGGCTAGGTACATTACATTTTAGTATCAGAGATGATAATGAGAGATTTTTTCATGATGTGGCCCAGCCTGGGTGGATGGGTACATTACAAAGTGCTATCAGAGCCCAGGTTTCAACGTTGAGCCAGGATGGGTCGAGTTAGCAGAACGTTGAAGCAGAAATCTACAGATAATTAACTATGGAGTATGTCTGCAACTTGTTTTATTAAATTACTGCAGTAAAATTGAGAGGAATTTCATGGGTAATATGAAGAATTGAGCCTCTTTGGAAATTTTGAAAATAAGCAAATCAAAAAAATTTGGGTATTTTTCCGTACGATGATGTCGGCATGATGTAGAAGCCACATGTCAGCTAATGAAGAAATGCACGTACTTCCATGGTGGAAAGTACATGTTGGATGTGATGACAGTTGGCGGGTGATATGAAGCCTTGTGGCAGGCTTAGTGTCAGTCCCACAAAACTGTGGTAAGATCTTGAAAAATGGTTAAGTGTTGAGAATTTTGGATGAGCTTATGAAAGGAAGGTTACAAGATTATGAGTCTGCGAGTCTACGAGTCTGTGAAGAAGTGGAAAAATGGTTAAGTGTTGAGAATTTTGAACAGACTTATGAAAGAAAAGTTACAATATTATGAGTCCGCGAAGAAGTGCAAAAATGGTTAAGTGTTGAGACTTTTCGAACGGACTTATGAAACAAGGTTACAAGTTTATGAGTCTGGGAGTCCATGAGTCCACAAAGGAAAAAGAAACCAAGTGTTGGTGGTGGATTCATGGAAGGTATGAAGAATAGATATGACTTAGATCCACGATGAATCAATTAAAATAGATCAACGATGAATATCTAATCAAGAAATTCTCGGGCGATTGTTGAGCATTGCTACTATGTTGCACATACCAATGAATATTCCTTTACTGCTTGGCCACCATAAATTTCATCTCGAAGCTCAGATTGGAGAAAATGAATAGTTTTTGTAAAGATATTGAGAATTAGAAGAGATTTGTTGACCCGAAATTTTGATTTGGACACTCTATTTTATTCAAAAGTGATAAAAGTGAATTTTGTAGCAGTGAAAGAGTGGAAATTGCAACTTTTAATTGTTGTAACTATTCGCTCAAAACTCACATTGAGATATCAGGATAGTCATTGGAAAGTTGTTTTGAAAATGAATGCATTTAAGGAATCCTACTTGAGAGTAGTGCATTAATATTCTTCATAATTTAAAATTAAGAATGGTCTATAATCTAATTGAAAACTATTTTGCAATATGCTTAATTCTAACAACAATTATTGCATGCACATTCATGCAGGATTAGAGATACAAAAAAATAGACTTTAGTTCCTATATGAGAACTAGAGACATGGAGGATGCTCAAGGGTTTTACAGCCATGAAGAAGAAATTGGAGGATTGCATGCCAGCATGGGTAATGCTGAGACTAAGTCTAATGGGAGAAGAGATGTGCAAAGGACTATAACTATGAGAAGCCTGCAAAAAGAAGTGCAGAGTTATAGGGTCGATAATGAAAGGATCATGAAGGCTCAAGAAGAGATACTTCAAAGCCTAAATATTCTACATAATCAAGTTAACAAGGACTCAGACATCAAGCAAGTAGCTAGTGCTAGACAAGTATCGGCATCAATACCCCATAGCAAAAGAGATGATCATGGGAGTGATAGGTAGTCAAGAAGCATGATTATACACCATCATTCTCTAAGGCATTCCACTATATGAACTCATGCAAGTTCATATCCAAGGAGCATCCCAAGTGTGTCTCATGTTTGGAGGCAAAGGAGAAGACCTAAGGAAGACATCTTGCAAGGTGAACTCAAGAAAATTAAGCCACCAACTTTCAATGGTGAGCACAACAAAGTAGAAGAGGCAGAGGCCTAGCTATTGGAAATGAAGAAATATTTCCAGCTGCATGATTACCCCTCCCGAGTAGAAGCTATAATTTCCACCTACCACTTGCAAGGGAAGGAAACCATGTGGTGGGATCAACTTAAGAAAACCAAGAACCTTGATGAGAAAAAAATCTCATGGAGGCAGTTAAAGGGATATTTCCAAGAAAAATATTTTTCTGAGCATTACTATCAAAGAAAGATCACAGAATTATTTGAACTCAAGTTGGGAACCATGACAATGGAGAAGTATGAGAAGAAATTCTTTGAATTGTTGAAGTATGTTGACTTCATCAAGGATGAGAAAGTCAAAATACAAAGGTTTCTAAGTGGGTTACCCTCTTTCTACAGTGATAAGATTCAATATGATAACCCCCAAAACCTTGGAAGAAACATAAGGAGAGAAAGTAATCTATATGAACAGAGCAAAGGAAGACCAATTTTCCAAAAAGATTGGAATGACAAAATGAAGGATAAGAAGGATCAAAGGTGGAAGGGTTTTAAGCCATCATTTTTCAGGAATAATTTCCAAGCAAATTAGCATGGTCAAGTCACCCAAAATGAACACAAGACTACAGACTCACTTGGTAAAAGGTTGAGGCAACAATCGATGCAATTTTGGGGATGTGGGTAAAATAATATACATAAGGATTTCCCTCACAAAGGAGAAAGAATGGGGACTGTCCACAACATTCAAGAGGCTGAAACAGTGGAAGACATGAGAGGAGGCAGCCAAAGACAAAGTGGAAAGAATTGAAGACCATCCAGTTTTGAGGGATTTTGAATATGTTTTTAGAGAAATTATGAGACTACCACCAAAAAGAGACATTGATTTCTCTATTGATTTGGCACCAGTAATTTCCCTAGTGTCTAAGACACCTTACGGAATAGTTACACTAGAACTAAAAGAGTTGTAGATGTAGCTTGAAGAACTATTGAAGAAGGGGTATATATGCCCAAATGTGTCATGTTCGGGAGTTTCTTTTTTTGAAGAAGAAGGATGGAACTTTAAGGTTGTGTATTGATTTCAGGAAGCTTAGTAAGGTCACTATAAAGAATAAGTATCATTTGCCAAGAATTGATTATTTGTTTGAGCAGTTGAAAGGCGCATGAATCGTTTCGAAGATTGACTTGAGATCTTCCTACCATAAAGTAAGGATAAATAAAGAATACATCAACAAGACAACATTCAGAACAAGATATGGGAATTATGAATTCATTGTAGTGCCATTTGGGCTATCAAATGCCCCAACATATTTTATGTCTCTGATGAATGGATTGTTCAGGGAGTACCTGGACAAGTTTTTGATTGTGTTCTTAGATTATATACTCATCTACTCTAAATTAGAAGAGAAACATGAGCATAATTTAAGAATGGTGTTGCAATTTTTAAGAGAGAATAAATTGTATGCTAAGCTAAGTGCATATTTTACCAAAAGAAGATTCACTACTCGGGGCATATAATTCCAGTAGCAGGGATAGAAGTTGATCCTGAGAAGATAGAGGCCATTAGAGGATGGCTAGTGCCAAAGAATGTGATCGAGGTCAGATCATTCATGGGTTTTTCTGGTTATTACCAAATATTCATAAAAGGGTTCTCAAGGATTGCAAGTCCAATCACTTCATTGCAAAAGAAGGGAGTGAAATTCGAATGGACTTCCAAGTGTGAAGAGAGTTTCCAACAGTTGAAGGAAATATTGACAAATGCACCAATCTTGAATATTGCATATCCAAATGAAGAATTTTTTTTGTGCACTGATGCATGCAAGGAATGACTCTGTGGAGTGCTCAGTCAAAAGGACCATTTGGTATGCTATGAGTCCAAAAACTTAAAAGAGCATGAGAGGAATTATGTTACACATGACTTGGAGTTAGCAATGATTGTACATGCATTGAAAATGTGGAGGCATTACCTTATGGGTAATAAATTTGAGCTAAGAACATACCACTATGATCTAAAGCATTTGTTTGGATAACCAACACTAAATGCTAGGCAAACTAGATGGCTGGAATTTCTTAGTGA
Source organism: Picea mariana (assembly GCA_032191745.1). Lineage (NCBI taxonomy): Eukaryota > Viridiplantae > Streptophyta > Pinopsida > Pinales > Pinaceae > Picea > Picea mariana. Next base: position 25,007 of record JASDQU010689999.1, read on the forward strand.
GTATGAATTCGAAATTAAGCATATAAAAGGCAAAGAAAACCAAGTAGTTGATGCACTCGGTAGGAGAGCTCATGAAGTGCATATTGCATCCGTCAGCATGTACAGGACAGATCTGAAAGATCAAATTATTGTAGCAGTGAATTCGGATCAACAATATGTGAAAATAAAAGAAACATTACAACAAGGTAATTTTCAGCAGAAATTTAATTTCTATGAGCTTAAAGAAGACGAAATTCTCATGTACAAAGGTAAGGTGTATGTGTTGAATTCCAGTGAGATGAAAAATGAAGTACTGAGGGAAATGCATAATGTGCCATATGTTGGGCACCCAGGATATCATAAGACAATTGTAGTTCTAAGAAGCTAATACTTTTGGTTGGGAATGGAGAAAGAAGTGGATAATTACATAGCCAGATGTCTATAATGCCAAAAAGGTAAAGACAAAACAAAGACACCCGATAGGTTTGCTACAATCATTGCCCATTCTAGAATGGAAGTGGGAAGTAGTTATAGTTGATTTTATCACCAAGTTGCCCAGAATAGTGAAGCAACATGATTCCATCATGTTGGTGGTGGATAAATTGACTAAGAAACACATTTTATTCCAGTAAAGACTACACACAAGGCAACAAATATTGCAGATATTTATATGAAAGAAGTTGCTAGACTACATGGAGTACCTAAGACAATAGTTTCATATACAGATCCAAAGTTTACTTCAATTTTTGGAACGGTTTGTTCAAAGGATTTGGAACAAATCTAAATACAGGATAATTGAGGACATGCTTAGAATGTATGTGATGGATCATCCATCAAAGTGGGAAGATTATATTCATTTAGTTGAATTTTCATACAATAATGAGTATCAGGCCTCATTGAAAATGAACCCATTTGAGGCATTGTATGGAAGAAAATGTAACACTCTCGTGAGTTGGGATAATCCAACAAACAAAGCAATTGTTGGACCTGAATTGTTAAAGGAAATGGAAGATCAGATGACAAAGATAAAGTAGAATTTAAAGGCTTCCCAGGATAGGTAGAAAAGTTATGTAGACAAGAACAAAGTGTTTAGAGATTTTAAAGTGGGAGAACATGTGTTTTTAAAAGTGAAGGAAAAGAGAAGTTTGCTAAGATTGGGAAGTTATCTGAAGTTGGCAGCAAGATATTGTGGGTCTTTTGAAATATTCGAAAAGATGGGGCCAGTTGCATACATGTTAGCATTTTCTGCATCCATGAGAGTGCATAATGTATTTCATGTGTCATTATTAAAGAAGTATGTACATGATCCTAACCAAATAATTGATTGGAATGTGATTCAGGTGGAGTACGAAGGGGATTTTCGGGTGGAACCAATACACATACTGTACTGGAAATTCAAAGTGCTTAGGAACAAATCCATAGAGTTGGTAAAGGTTTAATGGACCTGGTACGGTCTTAAAGATGCTACATAGGAGCATGAAGAAAACATGCTAGAAGAGTACCCGCAATTTTTTGACAAATTTGAAGAAGGCGGAATGCAAGACTCCATTTTGGAAAGCTAGAGTTCTTGAACCACATCTCGGAGTCCTAGCCAACCCTGATAAATGAATGGTGCATTCATTGGGTTGGCGAGTTGAGAGGAATAAGAGATTGATAGTAGTAGTTGTTGTTGGAGCTGTTGAATTGCAGAATTTTTATTTTTAAGTGTTGTTATGCAAATTTTCATATGTATATGTATATCGGCATAGAGTGCACCGAGGACGATGCACAATTGTAGGGGAGAGGAAATGTAACATCCCCATTATAATCTCTAGCTTAATTAATGTTTTTGTGGATATAATATGTGGCTACGACCAAGCGATGTAATATGCGAATTGTATTTCAATGTTTTAATAATAAGAATGTGATGCCAGTCGCTAAGGGGACATGGACAAGAGATGGGGGCTGAATTAATCCACGAGAGAGGGAAGTGTCTAGAATAATGGCCAAGAGGGATCAAAGGGGGAATTATCCATGTATATCAATTTAACCCATTTTCCTAAACTTCCCAATTGTATATGAACCTTCCGATTTTTTATTGAGTGTTCCCAAAGCCAAACATTGAACACATGTAAGAGGGTGGGTGTGAGTGGTCACATCTCAAACTTATTGGGCACATGGGGGTTGAGTATAATCAACTTGGGGAAGAGTGTGAGTAAAAAAATGCAAGCCACAAGAGAGGAAATTCGAAAGAATTGGAGAAAGTTTTTTGTGCATGGAAAGAAAGGAGAAGAGAAAGAAAGAGAGCTTGGAGTTGGTGCAGCCATCGAGGGTGAATTTTGTAACGCAACTAAAGCATAACTAGAGTGAATTAGAAATGGAAAATTGAAGAGCCGGGTTGTCAGGCCCGAAGAGTGAATTCCTGTGTGAGTTGCAATAAACAACAAATGTTGTTGTTAGTTTGCTAGTAGTTTTCCTAGCAGCAAGTTCCCTTGAGTTCCCAGCTGAGAGATTCCTAGTTACATGTGTCAGAGAGACCCTAATAAATGAATGGCACATTAATTGGGCTATCTGTAATAAATGGATGGTACATCCCTTGGGTTATCCCTGATAAACTAATGGTGCATTCCTTGGATTTGGCAGATCAAGAGAAATAGAGTTGGTGGAAAGATCGGGATAGTTGTAGGAGAATATCAGTTGGATTATGAGTTTTATGAGCTGCGAGTGGACTGTGAGAGACCACGCTCTTTTGTGGATTACTAGCCTAAGCTCGAGGGTGACTAACTATTAAGATTTGGAACAATCAGTCTATGGTTGGGTGGAACGTCCATCCCAAGCAACTGATTGCACGATTCTTGTTTAAAGATAAGTGTTTTATCTTGTACTGAGTTATTTACATGTGTTATTGTTGTAAAAGAATTCTACGTGAATTAGAATGACTTATATGATGTTGTAGTGAACGATTTAGTTGTATTTCATGTTGATTGTTAGCATGTTTTAGATGCTTATGTTTTATGGTTACAGACCATAGCTAAATATGTTATAAATTATAGTTGTAAGCTACAGGAAACCCGTTAAAATAATTTCTTTAATTAGCAGAAGTTTCATTTTTATGTGTATTATGCACATAATGTTGCTTAGCAGGAAGCTAGGTACATTACATTTTGGTATCAGAGTTGATAATGAGAGAGTTTTGTGTGATGTAGCCCAACCTGATTGGTTAGGTATGTTACATGATTTAACCGGTACTCGGTTTTTAATTCCTTGATGAGTGCAATCAACTCCTTATTACAATTTTTCAAGGAAAAATTATTTTCCTCTAATAAAGTTTTAAAGAACTTTTATTTATCATTCTCATATTGTCCTCTTAGAAATATTCTAATTCTCATTATATATATATATATATATATATATATATATATATATATATATATATATATATATATATATCACATGTTGAAATCCAAAGGGAGTAGGGTATGTATACCTTCATAGACTTTATAAACTTTACTAGTAAAATCTACATAAAGAATCTCCTTTCACTTTTAATGTTAAAACCTCCTTTCAACTTAAAAATACCTTCACCAATTTTCAGTTTTTTTTATTAAATACCCCTTCCAAAATTATTTTCACAACTTTTAAAAAACTTTTTATTAAATACTACTCATTTTTCTTATTATATATTTTCTTATTATATATTTGACACTTTTACTTCTTTCATAATTAAGTACTTTAAAACCTGTAAATACCCTTATGTATTCCTTTCTTAATAAAAACCGCTTTTATAAATGATGAATTTGAAATATAATAATATATTTCCTTCTTCACTTTTCCATTCTAACCTTATAACTCTACTTTAAAACCTTTAAATACCCTCATGTATTCCTTTCTTAATAAAAACCCCTTTTATAAATGATGAATTTGAGATATAAAAATATATTTCCTTCTTCACTTTTCCATTCTAACCTTATAACTCTCCCATTCAACCCCTTGGATTAATTAATGTATGGTTTGTAATATTTCTTTGATATCCGTTATGAAGTTCTACCCTTGTAGGGAATGGTGGCGCTTTCCTTTTGACTTACACTTAATATTATTTTTTTATGGAATCAATGACACTGTAATCGAGTCACCTCAATTAATAGGTGCGGCGATTCACGTTTCTTAGATGACTTGATTTGAGTTTGAGCCCCGTTTTCCTCACGGCTGCTGCTCTTTATTTTCATGCCGTACTGACGACTTTTTTAAATGTATATTATTATTTATACTAAATTATTTAAGTTTTGTTTAACTATTTTATGTTTTAGTTTTTTAGTGGATGTTTTAGTGACATAAATTTGGATGAAATTTCAATTTTCTGTTTTTTAAATTGTATTTCTGAATGCATAAATGGATTTAAAGTGTTGAAAAATTCTTGGGACATTCTGATTATACCGACTTAGCCACTCAAATCTACAGATCCAACATTTTCTCACGAGATTTCGAGCAAAATTAAACAGAAAAAATCCTCGAAAAATGGCAACCTAGAACATTTAGACTACGACAATTTCTTATTATTTTGGTATTTCTAATTTCTTGATGTTGTTGTTTTGATAATTTTCTTATTTGTAGCAAATTATCTTTTTCTTCATTGAAATTTTGAAGTGATATTATTGTAAATTTTTTTTGGAACTGATGGAAGTAATTGATTTTCACACTGCAGTGAAATTTATGAATTGATATCACTGCAATTTTTTCTGGAACAAATGACCAAGGGTTAATTGTGGTCAATGTTAACTAATCCGTTAACTAATCCGTTAACTAATCCGGCGGTTCAACAGTTCGCATCGGTTCAACTGTTCGCAACTGCCTCACAATTGTCCGCCTCCGCCTATACATAATGTATCCGCCATCCGTTTTTTTTAAGAAGAGATTTTTTTTGTTTTCTGTTCTATTAATTGTGGAGTTTTGTTATCTGGCCTGTGTACAGTGGTATCAGAGCCACGTTTTTTTTTTTAAACCACGTTTTTTTAAAACTCCATGCTATGTGTGCCTGCGTGAGCTCCAGATTCTAGAGGAGCCACCTGTAACTGTGTAGTTGCAGTGTAGTTGCAGTTGCAGCGAAGGAACAACAAGTGCCCCTGAAGGCCGTCCAACGTTTAGTCACTAAGCTTGTGTGCGGGAGCAGCGGTGAGCAGCTTACAGAGTAGCCAAGGTTGAAGGTGTTGTGAGATTTTATTTTCTTTTTCTTGTGCAAGTGGAATTTCATTTATAGAGATTAGTTTACAATGCATTCATTAGTATCAATTGTGGGAGTAGTGCTTTCCGAACAAGAAAATTACCAAGAATGGTTTCAAAAAATTAAAAATACTCTTATTTTTAATGATTTATGGGAGGAAATTTGTGAAGGCAGGGATGACAATGACCCAGAGGAATCTACAAACGCCAGAGAACTTGTAATTTGGAAGAGTAAAGATAAAAAGGCACATGCTTTAATTTCTGCCTCAGTCACTAAAGAGGTAAGCAGACATATTCTTTCCAGTGCCACAACGTTTAAAGCATTAGAGAAATTAAAAGATCTTTATGACTCCCATTCAGAGCTGGAAATTATACAATTGTTGATGAAGTTGTTTAATCTGGAACTGAAAGATAATAATCCCACGAAGTTAGCTTCCGAAATTAGAGCTCTTTTTTATGATATTGACTCAACTGGTGTCAAAGTTGATTTACAACTCACAGCATTTATTAAAGCCTTATATCCTACCTATTCACATTACTTAGAGTCTCTTCAAGCTAGTGGACAGATGAAAGACATGCCTTTTGATACTCTTGTAGACAAAATTGCCGAAAGAGAGAAAGCTTTTGGGAAGAAGGAATCTTTTTCCACTTCCACAGTTGAGACTTTGTGTCTTGCACAGAAAGAGCAGAAACCTAGAGGAGAGTCTGCTAGATTTGACAATAGTCACAGAGGTCGTGGTAGGAGACCATTTAGAGGCAGGGGGGGTCATTATCATCAAGGAGACAGACAACAAGATGATAGACAGCAAAAACATTTTCAGAATGATAAACAATCTCTTAAGTGTTATAGGTGTGGTAAACTAGGTCGTACATCTTCTCATTGTCGCACTCCTTGGGAAAGGATTAGTGAGAAGAAAGAGAAACAACCTCCAGACAAAGGCAAACCACCTGAATCTGCCAACTATATTGTTGCACATTGTAATCTTAGTATCAATGAAGTTCTTAGCACTTCTTTTGCTTCTTGGGAAGACACTTGGATTTTAGATACTAGAGCCACTTGCCATATGACCTTCAGAAGATATTTTTTTGAGACATTCAGTAATCACATTGATGGAATAGTTTATTTTGCTGA
>JASDQU010690000.1:7329-19575 GCA_032191745.1 Picea mariana
TACTTCTTCTAAGTGATGGTGTTGGTTGAGTCTTCGGGATATTCTCATTATTTCCCTTCTTTAATCTGCAACAAGAAATATGAGGTGGTAGTGGGTTGTGAACTTCACTTACTACTGCTCTTTCTCCTGATGAGTATGCCAACTTTGGCATGTCTTTCTCCTTCAAAAAGGTGCTCTTTGTTATCACATAATTTGTACTTATTCAAATCCCTCCACAAGATCCCAATCTTGTGTAATAATTGGAAGTGTCTACCACTATCGCCTAAGTAGAGACTTTCTTCATTTTAGTGATGGAAGGAGGTCCACCACAAGGGAGGCTTCCCTAGTGACCTCAAGGGATCAAATAACAAGATTAGTCGAGCCTACAACCCCCTATCTTGGTCACCTGATGGTTAGGTCTAGGTCTAGGAGAGGAAATGAAAGGGAACGAGGTAATTGTTTCACCTATATGAGACAATAAACAATTTGCAACATAATATAGAAAATTACCAAGTTATGAAGCTCAAAATGGTCTCTTAGACACTAGATGATCAATAAATGCATTGGTTGTTGCAAATTACAACAGTAAACAAGTTGTACAACAACAATGAATATTTTGCAACAACAACAAGAAAAGGTCCTAAAAAATGTAACAAATTAGCATGAAAATCAAGCCTTCGACATGTACAATATTATCCAATTGCTAGATGAAATTTCTAAGTAGTTTAAGCCACTTTTACAAGTGTGTATGCAACAAATTAAAGTAAAATTCAATGGTTGTAGCAAACTTTTGTAACAACAATAATAAGTAAAATTTGTTTGCTAAGAATAGGGTTAGAGAAGTTAGTAGGATAGTTGAGAGAGAGAGAGAGAGAATATTAAATTCAAATACTATTTTCACCACACGAAGACAACTCTAGACTAGTTTCATTGTCCTCTAGGGATCATGGAGTCAAACATGAACCACCTTAAATATTTAACTAGATGAATGAGAAGGATGAGATCTAAAACCTAAGGTGCAAACACTCTTGAGCCTTAGGACTAGACCTTGAAGAAAATGGTTCCCAGGGTGCAAACACTCTTGGGACCTATGTGTCATTTTCCTTCTTATTGTTCCACTAGGTCAAGGATCAAAGACTAAGGTTAGGCTCTTAACCCTAGCAAAGGATGCTTCCAAAAAACTTGGACAATAAAACTTTGTGAAGGAGAGAAGCTCTTATGTCTCCTTCCTAGGGTTTGAACAAGACAAAGTAACATGCAACAAGATAGTAATTAACACTTTATACATTAGCAAATGACATGAAATTGCAGAAATTACTTACTTCTCCAAGTTGCTAGGCCATACAAAATCCTAGTTGCACAAATAAATCATCCAAGAAAGAAAAAACATCCACAAAAGATCATTCTCCAAGATAGCGCATGAGATAAAGAGACCAATAGAGAGACAACGAAACTTTTTAGAGTTTCCCCACTCCAAGTGAGTGAGGAAGTGATGATGGAAAATAAAGGGAGCACTAGCCTTATTTATAAGGAAACCTAGCGCTCCAAAATTCTCCAATATGAAAAGACATGTCTCTTGGTGGGGCCGACCCCTCATATTTTCCTTTAGAAATGTCAAAAATGCAAAAACAATACAAACATGGCCACATGTGTGGTGATGTCATGCCCCCAAAGGGCTAGGAGAGCCTTTCCAAGGCGATGTGTCACCATTTGAAGTGCAAAGGTGGTGGAAGCATGCTATATCCTCTCTCAAATTCATCACTAGCATCCCAGTGACAGAAAAACCCCATCATCTCTATCAAACCCTAGCATTCATGTCGTCATCATCTAAATTCACAACGTCCAAGGTGAAATAAGTGGCATATGAAGAGGAGAAATATATGCATCATCCCTTGGTGTCCTCCAATCATCTCCCTGTGCAACGTCCTCCATCTAGTGCAAGATACCATCTAGGTTGTAGAGCCCAGGGTGTGGGCTTTCTGCCCATCTCTATGTCACCATGACCAAATATGTCAAAACAAGCCCACCCATCCATCATACAAGGTTTCGAATATGTGAGAGACCATGTCTGAATTCGTAAATTCACTGAGTGACTCACAGCTTTGCATCACACGTGCCAAATCCTACAATAAAGGAACAACGTCCTGGGTGAAAGACTGGGGGGTCCTTCAAAGAACCATGTCATGGGAATCACAATAAAAATAGAATATGAAATCAAGTAAACCAATGCTCATAAGATATAGCAGTCCTTAAATCATGCAAAGCAATTTTTTACCTAAGATACAAGCCACATGAATAATTCACTTCAATATCCTCTTCAAATATCACACTAGCTCAAGACTTTATGTAAGTTGGTAAGTTTGAATATGGGAGAGACTTCATCAAACCCTATTAGGTATGCCAACCAAAACAGTGAAAGAAAAGACCCAGGTAGAGGAATATGTCCCAAGGGAAACAATAACATAAAAGAACCCTTCAAGAATAAGTGTGATAGTGGTATGTGTTGGGATTACTTCATGGATTATAGTGTCATTGAGTCTATCTCTATGAGTTCCTTTTCCCTATGTGGTGACAACATGGGACTAGGGAAGAATATCTTACCACCAAGGTGAAACAAGGAAACAAACAAAACATCGTGCGCCAATGATCCATTATCCAACTTCAACCAATTATAATCATTTGTATTCCTAGTAAATTAAGTATAACTCTTCACATGAAAGAAGGAATAACATACATCATGGTGATGTTGGTTTACCATCTCCCATACACTGAGTTGACTGGATGCGATGAGCTTGGTTGATATGTAGTAGAAAGGAAATATGAGGGGGGATGTTGGGATGCTATCTATGAACATGTTGATCATCATCATCATCGAGTTCAGTGTCTCCATTGCGGGCCATGAGACATGATCTCCTCTAGTTACCCCTAGGCATGGGTGGGGGTAAAACAATCTTCATGGTCATGGGTTTTTGCATTCTTCCATTGAAGCCTAGGCCTTCATGCTTGACCCATGTAGCTATAATGGGGATCAAGACGCCTCATCTTATCTTGCCTATCCCTTTTCCATCGTAGCACATCTTCCTTAAGACATTAGAACCAATGCCTATGGTATGCTTCTCAAAATCACCAAAATTATATTGAGAAATGTCTATGGAAGGTGAACTTACTGAAGTGGTCTTTGTCATGGCATTGGATTGGGTAATGGAAATGGAAGGTAGCCTTACTTCTTGGTGCTCTTGGATAACTGTTTGGAGTTTTGTTAAGGCCTCCTCCTTCTCTACTAGCTCTTGTTGCAACTATGGCATCATCTGAGTGAGCCCATCTTCTTTCCAGCTATCCATTTGAATGACCTTCTCACCAAGGTGTATAAGTTGTACTCCATGCTTATCCCAATATACAGTGATAGTGGTGATGGGGGATTGTGATTTTTCAAATTTATTCTTTAGCAAGGGTAGTAGTTTGGCAGATGTCTCAAGGTGCTTCTCTATATCTTCCATCCTCTTGTTGGGCATTTGGACCCGTTGCTTCAAGTGTTTGTTCTCTTCTTGAAGTCAAGCATTTTTGGCGCTTAAGTCTTCCAACTTTTCTCTGCTTTCTTTACCCATGTTGAGGTCTACGATGTTATCTTAAAAGTTATGGAAGTTATGTCATAGTGAAGGATGCAACTGCTCAGATACATTATGATCCGTTGTGGGACACACGAGATAAATATAAGCATGTAGTGCATATTATCATTAGTATGATACATATATAAATACATTGATGTTGACGTTCAGAATCGTATTCCAATAGGTTTCGTAGACTCCCGACATTTATTGTAGTCACTTGACCTTTCACATTCCTACAGACGTGACTAATACCATAATCCTATTCGGATTCGTGTTAAATACATAAGTGACTAACCCTATTCGGATTCCTATGCAAGTGACTAATACCATAACCCTATTTGCAATAGACCAATACCATAACCATAATATAAATACATTGATGTTGACGTTCAGATTCATATTCCAATAGGTCTCTTGGGCTCCCGACATCCGTTGTAGTGACTTGACCTTTCACATTCCTACGCAAGTGACTAATACCATAACACTAGTGGATTGGGTCTCCAACATTCCCCCCCTTAAGTCGAAGGGGTGTATATGAGTCCAAGGTGAGAGCTGATATCTAAAAGTGGGCAGCTAAAATCTGGATGTGTGCAATTGTTGATGGTTGAATGTGCTCTCTGAATTTGGTGGTTTTGGGATGACCACAAATCGAATGTATAGCAGAATTTGATGTATTCTACTAATTGGTGGAGGTGGTTTAAGGAAGAACACAAACCAATCTGGTGGTTTAAGGATGACCACAAACTTTGGAACCCTTCTCTAGGATTAATGGTTCCCGAAACATTTCTTGAGTTAGCTAAAAGATGGAAGCTGGTGTATTCTACTATTTGGAAGTGCTCTCAAATGTTGGCTTAAATATGACCATAAATTGTTTTGTAGCATAAGTTGAAAGTCATCTACTAAGTGGAGGTTTAAGGAAAACCATAAAAAAAATTTTAGTAGAAGTTGTAAGTCTTCTACTAAGTGGTGGTTTAAGAAAAACCACAAACCAATCAGCTCGCTTTACACTGCCCAATTGATACGACTTTGAAACTTGAATCCTGACTTTAAATTGTTGATGTTGTCCCCCCTATCATGGTTTATTTCAAGCAATACAGTCGGGCAATCTCAAAAGATAAGAATATTATTGAAGGGAATCTACAAATATGTTGGAAAAATCCAATAAATTATTGAGTTGGATTACCGATCTTTTAAATGTTGTATTTTTAAGTGTATATGGTATGAATCATTTGAGAGGACACAAAGACATGATACCCATAGTGGATTGTTTTCTATATATTCCTCGAGGTTCCTACCAGAGGATAAGGAGCCTTATGTTCTACCAATTCATTATGAGCAGGTATTTCTTTAACTCAAATAAGAAGCAATAGTGATCATTAATCTATTGATTCATAGTTTTTTGCAATAATATATGTGTTTATTAATAAATAAAAGTGCTATAAGATATTTCTAATATATGTATGTCGTTCATGTGCAGGTATTTTTCTATGAAGATATTTTGAACCCGAAATGGATATTTTTCATACATTATGATCCAGGAATAAGGCATGTATTTGACGATGCATTAGTGGATATTGAGCACAACAATGATGTCCACAAAAATGAGAGAGATGGATTAGAGAACATTGAAGAAATTAACATCCATGATGATGTTGAAGATGGTTATGTTCGGGTACAAGAAGACAACAATCCAGAGTTAGATGATTTTATGGAAGACAATAATATGGATGGTATAGAAAATGATGATCCAAATTATACATCTGATAACAATTTAGATGGTCTACAATCAAATTTCAATGATGATGAAGATGATGCAGATCAAGAAGAGGATGATGATAATATTAAATACTTGAAAGAACATATGAACATTGACAATGATAAACTGGATGACATTGTTGCAAACAATAATGTTAATGACTAAGACTTCTAAATTTTCAAAATTATTTGTAATCCAGTTTTTAAAATGACGTTGATTCTTATGGACCAAACTTTCATGAAATGCTTCAGTATTATTTCTGACGATAAAAATTACTTTTGGCAATATCCTTAAAGTGTTCAATCTTTTCTATGAATTGTTGGCAAAAAAATTTAGGATTACTTATATAAGAGTTAGCATGGTTAGTGGTCATTTATTGGCAATTATTAAAAAATATAATTAAATACATCGTATATGTAAATCAATGTAAATCCAAACAATTAGGCTAATTAATGTATCCAAAGTTTATTCATTAATTTATATTTTAAAACAAATTGAAATATTTCACTAATCTTAAACCTAATACCTTAACCTTTATACCCTCTAACCCCTAACCCCTTGAAACATGGACGATCTTGAAGATTATGTGGGGACATCAGACATCCTAGAGTCTTGAAACCCTCCCATACCATAAAGATACATGTGCCTAGTATAACCATGTTAAATTTCGACGTATACAGGCACAACTTAGAGAAATTTCAATGTTGGCTTCATTCACTGGTAACCATGTAGGGTCGATTGATGTCATTAATCCCTTGACCCGATATAATCCCTAACCCATTAACAATTAAACCACTTGCATGTTGGACCCTATAAAATTCTTTTGGGATGTCTCAACTTAATAGAATAATGGTTTATTAATCAATAGGTTTCGTTGTAAAGATGGGTATGTCAGGTTTGATCTTTGTTGGAATGGATGAAGAAATTGGGTCATTATGAATATGATGATGATGGAAATGACAACCATGATGATGTAAATGATGAATATAATGATGTCCATAAGTCTTAAAAACCTCCCATACCATCAAGGCATGTGCCTAGTGTAAACATGTAAAATTACAACGCATATAGTCACATTTTGAAGAAAATTCAACGTTGGCCCCATTCACTATTCACTGTGCGAGGTTGGTGGATGACATTGGTGATGGGCATGTTGGAAGTTCCAAGACATTTAAAGAGAGTTATGAAAAATATTCTATAGAAGGGATTGACGAATGATGACAATGAACGTTAATGCAAACATGGACGATCTCAAAGATTATGTGGGGAAATCAGACACACTTGGGTATTAAAACCCTTCCATACCATCAAGGCATGTGTCTAATATAACCATGTCAAATTTCGACACATATAGGCACATATTGAATAAAATTCAATGTTGGCCCCATTCACTACTAATTATGTGGGGTCGGTGCATGACATTTGTGATGGGTGTATTGGAAGTTCCATGTCAAATTTCAAGATAGTTCCGACAATGATTCTATAGAAGAGAATGGCGAATGATGACAATGAGACGTGCATGATGAACGTTGATTCAAATGTGGATGATCTCAAAGATTATGTGGGGACATCAATATACATCCTTAAGTCTCGAAACCCGCCCATATCGTCAAGGCATGTGTTTAATCTAACCATGTTAAATTTCGACGCATACATGCACAGATTGAAGAAATTTCAACGTTGCCCCCATTGATGACTCACTATGTGGGGTCGGTGCATGACATTTGTGATGGGTGTATTGGAAGTTCCATGTCGAATTTAAAGATAGTTCTGACAAGGACTCTATAGAAGGGAATTACGAACATTGAAAATGAGATTTTTATGATGAACGTTGATGCAGATGTGGAATTTGTAAACCCTCCTTGAGTATTGAAAACCCTCCCATACCGTCAAGGCATGTGTCTAGTCTAACCATGTCGAATTTCGACGCATACAGGCACAGTTTGAATAAATTTCAACGCTGGCCCCATTCACTTCTCACTGTGTGAGGTCGATGCAAGATGACATTTGTGATGGGTGCATTAGAAGTGCCATGACATTTCAAGAGAGTTTCGACAAAGATTTTATAGATGGAAATGGCGAACGATGAAAATGAGACATCCATTATATTGAACGTTGATGCAAACATGGACGATCTCAAATATTATGCAGGGACATCAAACATCCTCAAGTCTTGAAACCCTCCCATATTGTCAAGGCATGTGTCTAATCTAACCATGTCGAATTTCGACGCATACGAACATAGATTGAAAAAATTTCAAAGTTGGCCCCATTCGCTGCTTACAGTGCGAATTCAATGGAAGAAATTTGTGATGGGTGTATTGGAAGTTCCATGTCAAATTTCAAGATAATTCCGACAACGATTCCATAGAAGGGAATGACGAATGATGACAATGAGATGTGCATGATGAATGTTGATAAAAATGTGGATGATCTCAAAGATTATGTGGGGACATCAATATATATCCTTGAGTCTTGAAACCCTCCCATACCATCAAGGCATGTGTCTAGTCTAACCATGTCAAATTTCGACGCATACAAGCACATACTGAATAAATTTGAATGTTGGCCCCATTCACTGCTCACTATGTGGGGTCAGTGCATGACATTTATGGTGGGTGAATTGGAAGTTCCATGAAATTACAAGAGAGTTCCAACAAAGATTCCACAGATGGAAACAACGAATAATGACAATGAGACATCCATTATGAACGTTGATGCAAACATGGACGATCTCAAAGATTGTGTGGGAACATCATACTTCCTTGAGTCTTGAAACCCTCCCATACTGTCAAGACATGTGTCTAGTCTAACCATGTCAAATTTTGACGCATACAGGAACATATTGAAGAAATTTCAACGTTGGCCCCATTCACTGATCACTATGTGGGGTCGGTGCATGACATTTGTGGTGGATGAATTAGAAGTTCAATGACATTTCAAGAGAGTTCCAACAAAGATTCTATAGATGGCAATGGAAAATGATGACAATGAGACGTTCATTATGAACGTTGATGAAAACATGGATGATCTCAAAGATTATGTGGGGACATCAGACATCCTTGAGTCTTGAAACCCTCCCATAACATCAACGCATGTGTCTAGTCTAACCATGTCAAATTTCGATGCATACATGCACAAACTGAAGAAATTTCAACGTTGGCCCCATTCACTACTCATTGTGAGGGGTTGGTGGAAGACAATATTTATGATGGGTGTATTGGAAGTTCCATGGCATTTCAAGAGATCAGTTCCACAAAGATTCTACATATGGAAATGACGGATGATGAAAATGAGACATGGACGATCTCAATGATTATGTGTAGGGTCGATGTATGTCATTAATCCCTTGACCATATATAATCCCTAATCAATTAATCATTAAACTACCTAACCCCTAAGCCACAAATCCATTAGCCATTGACCCTTAATCCCTTAAACTGTAACCCCTGATCCCTTAACCCTTAATCGCTTAAATGGTATCCCCTAATACCTTAACCCTTAATCACTTAAATGGTATCCCCTAATCCCTTAACCCTTAATCCATAAATAACCTAATCCCCAAATCCCCTATCCACTTAACCCCCAAAAACTCAACAAAATTACTATTTAAGCACATTGGGAGTTAAATTAGAAGCCAAAATAAAAGCTAAACTGGAAGATGAACTGGAAGCTAATCTGGAAGCTAAACTGGGAGCTAAACTGGAAGCTAATCTGGGAGATAAACTGGGAGATAAACCGGGAGCTAAATAGGGAGCTAACTGGGGCGCTAATAGCGACTAGTTTAGCGCCCAATTTTGTTGCTCAACGCAGATAGCTCCCTCCCGATAAATAGCGTCGACTTTAGCAAAAAAGTGGATAAAAATACATTAAAACAACCAGTGGAAGCAAAACAGGGAGCTAATCACAGGGATTTGTTGTAGTGAATCAACATTGTTGCAAACTCATACTCGACTTCTTCACGATGCACTTGAGCGAAAAAATCATCGACAACATTCTGAACTAGTCCTTGTTCATAACAACTCTCTTTTTGAAGATGATGAGATGATGATGCCTATTTAGAACAATAATCAGTGCAGAAGCAACTCAGTGAGGTAGTTCCAGATTCGAATACAAATGAAGTTAAGCTTCCTCTCTCCAGCCAGTCATCAGACCTTGGGAAGAAATCAACCACAATAAGCATAGAACTAGTATTGGATATGAAACGGATGTCCTCAAAATCTATCCTGGAAGTCTCTGACGGTTTCATCCTCAACTTGCTTTATATGCTCCAGTTTTTCTAGTAGTACTTGGATGTCTTCCAACTGAATACCCCATCTCTTAAGAAAGGCTTCCTCAAATTGCTCCATAGTCGTGATGTTGGGATCAGGGAGGTTTTCATACTACTCTTTAGCATTGCAACAAAGACTGGCAAAGAAACGTTTCATGACCACGTCCTTGGCATAATCAGTGACAGGATAGGATAGGAAGAAATCCCAGAAGTTTCTCATGTGATAGTCAGCTCTTTATTTATCACCACCAGTGAATCTAGGGAGAAAAATTTTGTAGTAAAAGGGCATTTATTGAGGGTACCCTGGGATGTTACTCATGTCCAAAGGCTTGTAGTTTCCCGAGTCCCATTGTGAATTCATAGTTGGCTTCATCACCATTGGAGTCGCCCGATCATTTTCTTGAAATTATCAAAGGATAAGGGAAAACACCCTAAGTGGAGTCGCCAGGTAAGCTTGTAAGATAAAGGATATTGAGGCAAGTCTTACCAAAAAGTGTCATCTTGAGGAGAATTGACTCAGTGTTCCCTGGCAATGACACCAAAATGTTATCGCACAGTTTGTAGTTAAGATAATGGACGGATGAAAAGAGGTCAAACTGGCGTAACTGAACCAATCCCATCCACTGTCACCTCGATGGGAACGTTGTTTCTATTTAGGGAGGTAAGGCCCAGGGGAGACATCCCCGGTGACCTAGGGTTTTGAGAAGGAAAAAGGTTTAGCAAGGCTAAGTGATAATAATCCCCCTCACAAGTCACCAATGATCAGAAATTCTGACTTATAGCTAATAAATATAATCAGAAGTAATAACCAAGAAGAGTACCTGCTCGAGACAAGGCAACAAAGAAACTGAGCATATTAAAGCTTGCTTGCTGGTTAGTACTTCATATAATCAATGAATTTCTGACAGTGAGCAATTGTACAATGATATTGATGAAGTAAATCAATGTTTACAAGATAGCAATGATTACAATATATATTACTTCTCAATGAATGCTAAAGGCACTTCACAATAAACAATGGCAATTTATCATTAATGTAACAATACTTGAAGCAACACTTTAGCTAATCATTCAATTGCTTTAAAGGAAAATAGATGTTGCATAAAGGTGTTTATAGCATAAAAGATGATGACAACACTAGGGTTAGTAAAGTTAGTCTAGGCTAGGGTTAGTAAGAGTTAAAGGTTTTTCAAAGTAGTTGATTGTTGGTATGATCAGGGTGCTCAACAAAATGGAGGTCTTAGATCAGTGCCTTGTTAGGGTTAATGGAGTAAAAAAGGGCTACAAATGTTGAAGGGTCATGATGATAGTAATAGGGATAGAGACAAGAGGGTTTGGTGTCAAAGTGTTGCTAAAGTGAGGCTTCAACAAGTCAAACCATAGGGGATACAACTCACTAGGGTGTAGGTGACCTAGGCCCTAGTGCATATTCCTCCTTCTCTAGCTCAAAAAGACAAATTTAAACGGCTAGCTTGGGCAAGAAAAAGCTATGGTTGAAGACAAGAAGGTTAAATGTTGAGGTGTTGCTAAATCAAGGCCTCAATAATGAAACCCTAGGGGAGAAAGGCTCACTAAAGTGTAGGTGACCCGGGCCTTAGTGCTTTCTCCTCCTTCTTCAGCTCATTGACAAGAATAAAATGGCTATGCTGGAAGAATAAGGTTAGAGTGTTGTGATGGAAAGGCTCTATCTAACTTCAGCAAAACCAAATGGCTCTTAATCTTAGTAGGGACATGAGACAAAGACCTTAACATGTGCTTGTCACCTAGGGTTTAATTCAACAAATTAATATAACAAATGCAAGTAAATAACACTACAACCATTCAATCAAGAAGTTTTGTAGAAATTCACTTACATTTAACCAAGAAATCAATAGCCATACCCTAGTTGTAAACCTTCCACAAAGAAAAATGCCAAAAATAGCCAAAACAAGTGCACCTTAGAATTTCAGCCAAAACCCTAGAATATGGTGCAAATTTTATACCTCGCTAAGTGGTGAATGAAAGATGATGAAAATATGAAGGCAAAAACCCTCAATATATAGAATACCAATGACCTAAATTACATTTTAGGTCATTAAAAGGCCAACTAGGACAAAATACCAAAATCATACCGTTTTACATTAAATGTCTTAAAATTAAACCCTAATAAAGAAATAGTGAGTCATCATCCCCTTTCTAGGGTGATGTTGTCCCCTTTCAGGAAAAATACAGCTTCCTGGAGCAAAACGTTAGCCCTCCTTGGGTTTCTCCAAGCTGTCACACATGCCAAAAATTCCATAGGTGCCTCCCAAGACGTCCATATTGTTGGATGACATCATGGGCATTCTGGGAGATGTCATGCGCCTTCTAATGCCAACGTTCCTATGGAGAGGGTTCAACCCCCCTAGGTACAACCCTGCTCAGCTGCCTCTGGTGGATTCTTCTTCTCTTCCCTGGTACAAATGCTCTGCCCTGTCTCTACCTTCTTCTAGGGTCTCTGCATCCATCGGGTGGGATATTCAGTCCCATGGAGGTCTAAACTGATCATCTCCCCATGTGTACCTGTCCAACATGGTACTTGTTGATCGGGCATGATCCTGCACATCAACAACTACGCCCTCCATGGGCTCATAAGTCACAGGGATCATAGTAAT
>JASDQU010690000.1:24488-36133 GCA_032191745.1 Picea mariana
AAGGATCTTCCTCTAGATGCTTCTCTTAATAGACATATTTAGTATAAATAAGGGTCGAGGCTATGAGAACCCTAGCTTGGAGATTATTGTAACAGAGCTCTGCTCGATTGGAGGTTGCCCCCTCGAAGAGGCCTGTGAACATTGCTTTATGAATCAAAGTGTTATTTCTATTGCTATTGTTATATCATTTATGTGTATTGTGAAGATTATGCTGGATATTTTACTGTTATTCTGCCATTTCTAGCATTTTATTTCTGTTCTGCATATTTTGTATATCTGGTATCTTTCACATTCCGTCGACAAGAAAACAATTTGTTGGATTATCTCCAACACTAGGGTTTTGGTCAATGAGGCATAGTGCAATTTCTCAAGAGGAGGTTGATTTTCAAGAACATTGTGTCGGGTCTTTTTGGCTAGTGTAGTCATGTGGGCCTTGGAAAAATAGACTTGCGGTATCTTACAGAAGTTCGTTATGCTACTCGGTTTGGATTTTATGCCCCTGGACCAAATTGGCCACATGTCCCTAAATGGCTTGAGGAGGTGAGTTGCAACTCGTGATAAAACTCAAATCGAGACTCAGATGCATGAACCATCAGTTGCAATGGATTCAAAGCACTAGGTTTCAACTAGTGGGGCCCCTACACTATCATTTTGGTGACCGAAAAATCATTTTTTGGAGTATCTCTGACACTAGGGTTTTGTTCAATGAGGCATAGTGCAATTTCTGAATATGAGGTCAATTTTCAAGAACACTCTGTCGGGCATTTTTTGTTAGTGTAGTCACATGGGCCTTGGCCAAACAGACTTGCAGGGGCTTATAGAACTTGTTATGCTACTCAGTTTGGATTTTATGCCCCCAGACCAAATTAGCCACATTTCATTGAATGACTTGAGGAGGCGAGCTGCAACTATTGTTAAAATTCAATCCAGGACTCGGATGCATGGAACGATAGTTGCATTGGATCTAGAGCATCAGGTTTTAGCTGTTGGGGCTTCTATGCTATCATTTCGTCGACCGAAAAACCATTTTTTGGAGTATCTCCAACACTAGGATTTTGATCAATGAGGCATAGTGTAATTTTTGAAGAGGAGGTCGATTTTCAAGAAGCCCGTGTCAGGTCTTTTTGGCTAGTGTAGTCGTGTGGACCTTGGCCAAACAAACTTGCGAGATCTTACAGAAGTCCATTATGCTACATGGTTTGGATTTTATTCCCTTGGAGCAAATTGATTGCATGTCCCTAAATGCCTTGAGGAGGCAAGTTGCAACTCACGATAAAACTCAAACCGAGAATCAGATGCATGAACCGTCAGTTGCATTGGATTAAGACCAACAATTTTCATCTAGTGGGGCCCCTACGCTATCATTATGTCAACTGGAAAGCCATCTGTTGGAGTATCTCTGGCACTAGGGTTTTGTTCAATGAGGCATAATGCAATTTCTGAAGATGAAGTCGAATTTCAAGAACACTCTGTTGGGCGATTTTTGCTATGGTATTGGTATTGGTATGGTATGGTATTGTATTGGTATTGGTATGGTATTGGTATTGGTATGGTATGGTATTGTATTGGTATTGGTATGGTATTAGTATGCATATCATTGCCAATTCATACAATTGTGGTATGCAATGGTATGGTATTGGTATTGGTATTAGTATGGTATCATATTGGTATTAGAATTGGTATGGAATAATATGGTATTGGTATGCATATAATTGCCAATGCATACCATTGTCGTGCAATGGTATGCAATTGTATTGGTATTGATATGCAATGGTATGGTATTGGTATGCAATGGTATGGTATTGGTATTGGTATTGGTATGTTATTGGTATGGTATTGTATGGTATTGGTATTGGTATATTATTGGTATGGTATGGTATGGTATTGTATTAGTATGGTATTGGTATGGTATGGTATTGGTATTGGTATTGGTATGCAATGGTATTAACCGTATTGGTATGCAATGGTATTGGAAATGATATTTGTATTGGTGTTGGCCCTTGACCAAGTTTTGAGGATCATTGGTCATGTTTGACCTACTTTTGGGACTTCGAAAGGCTATTGAAGATGAAGCGCAAGTCAAAGTAGAGATCGCAAGATCTCATCCCCTTTTTAGGGATTTTTGGGTTTTGGGCTTATGTAACAGGAATGGGGATGTCGGCCCATGGGTTTACCCATGTTTAGGCTCATTTTGTATTGTATAAATAGATATCTAGGTGATGTTAGAAGAGTTTAGTGTGCTAAGTGCTAGCGTTTTATCTATGTGATCGAAGGAGGGACAGGTATGTGTTGCTAAGTGCAAGTGGTAATTGTAATTACTTTGTGCATACTGTGTGAGACTTGCAGAGCTAAGTACAACTGACTGTAAGAAATTGTGGAAGGCTTTGTGTTGTACTTTAGGGAAGGAGGATCTAGCGAGGTGCACAGATCTCCTATCCTCTGCAGAGTAAGATATCATGGCTCTATGCATGTAGAATATTGATAGAAAGAAATAAAGAGGAAGAATTGGTGGATGTATCCCCAAGGTGGGGGTGAACCATGTATATCCTTCGTTGTGGTTGCTATGTGCTTTATGGTTTCTCTCTTGTCTATGTGATTGAATGCTTAGTGCTCTGATGTATGCTTAGGAGGATCTAATATGGTATCTTAGTGTTGAATAATGTGAATAAATGCTAGATTTGATCTATGTTGGCATGCTTAGTACTTGAATCTATTGGATCTGTATAAATACTGCGTTGATCTGTTGTTAGGGTTTAGTTGCGCTGTAAACTAAGGCTGAATATTAACGAACTGTAACTGCTAAGTTCTTTGTTAGAGTGTTGTAATCATAGATCTATGTCCCAACTAAGGTTGTAGACACTAGAGTCCTGCAACCACACCTGCCTCTACCTCGGGTGAGACTTCATCTACTTCACTGGTGTTGCTGAAAGGGTCAGTAGTTAGAGTTTTGTTGGTGCACTGTTGTAGCGTTGAACCCTGGGCTTGCCCCTGTGCCAAAAATTGGTATTGGCAAGGTATAAGGATATTGGAAATGCATATTGGTATTGGTTTTGGTATGTTATTGGTATGGTATTGGTATTGGTATGGTATTGATATTGTTATGGTATTAGTATGCAATGGTATTGGTATTGGTATTGGCATTTGTATTGGTATTGGTATTTGTGATGGTATTGGTATTTGTATTGGTAAGATATTGGTATTGGTATTTGTATGGTATGGTATGGTATGGTATTGGTATTGGTATTGGTATGGTATTGGTATTGCTATTGGTATGGTATCGTATTGGTATTGGTATTTGTATGGTATAGTATGGTATTGGTATGCATATCATTTCCAATGCATACCATTTCCAATGCATATCATTGCCATGCAATGGTATCCAATGGTATTGGTATTTTTATTGGTATTGGTATGGTATTGATATTTGTATTGGTATTGGTATTTGTAATGGTATTGGTACTTGTATTGGTATGGTTTTGGTATTGGTATGGTATTGGTATTGGTATGTGTATGGAATGGTATGGTATTGGTATGGTATTGGCATTGGTATGGTACTGGTATTGGTACTAGTATGGTATCATATTGGTATTGGTATTGGGATGGTATTGATATTGGTATGGTATTGGTATGCATATCATTTTAAATGCATACCATTGACTTGCAATGGTATGCAATTGTATTGGTATTGGTATGAAATGGTACGGTATTGGTATGGTATTTGATTGTTATTGGTATGCAATGGTATGGTATTGGTATGGTATGGTATGGTATGGAATTGGTATGGTATTGATATTTGTATTGGTATGGTATGGTATTGGTATTAGTATTGGTATGGTATTATTGGTATTAGTATGCAATGGTATTGGTATTGGTATTGTCATTGGTATTAGTATTGGCAAGGCATAAGGGTATTGGCAATGCATATTGGTATTGGTATGCAATGGTATGGTATTCGTATGGTACCGATATTGGTATTGTTATTGGTATTGGTATGGTATTGGTATTTGTATTGGTATTGGTATTTGTGATGGTATTGGTATTTGTATTGGTATTGGTATGGTGTTGGTATTTGTATGGTATGGTATGGTATTGGTATGGTATGGTATTGGTATTGGTATGCAATGGTATGGTATTGGTATCATATTGGTATGAAATGGTATGGTATTGGTATTTGTATTCTATTGGTATGGTATGGTATGGTATGGTATTGTATTAGTATTGCATTGGTATGGTATGTTATGGTATTGGTATTGGTATGGTGTTGGTATTTGTATGGTATGGTATGGTATTGGTATTGGTATGCAATGGTATGGTATTGGTATCATATTGGTATGAAATGGTATGGTATTGGTATTTGTATTCTATTGGTATGGTATGGTATGGTATGGTATTGTATTAGTATTGCATTGGTATGGTATGTTATGGTATTGGTATTGGTATTGGTATTGGTATGTAATGGTACTGGTTGTATTGGTATGCAATGGTATTGGAAATTGTATTGGTATGGGTATTGGCAAGGCATAAGGGTATTGGCAATGCATATTGGTATTGGTTTTGGTTTTGGTATTGGTATTGGTAATGCATATTGGTATTGGTATTGGCAATGAATATTGGTATTGGTATTTTATTGGTATGGTATAGTATTAGTATGGTATTGGTATTGGTATTGGTATGGTATTGGTATGGTATTGGTATTGGTATTGGTATTTGTATGCATATTGATATCGCATAGTTTGTAGTTGGATTAAAGGATGGATGGATGAAAGGAAAACTGGAGAAACTGAGATTATCCCACCACTGTCACCTTGATAGGATAGCTCTTTTTGTTTAGGGTGGTAGGCCCAGCGGAGACTTCCCTAGTGACCTGAGGTTTTGAGAAGGAAAAGGCTTAACATGATAAGTAATATTTTCCCCCTCACAAGTCACCATTGATCAGAAAGTTTAGGCTAATCAGTCAACAAAGATAAATAATAACCAAAAAGTGTACCTTCCCAAGACAATGCAACAAGGAAACTATACATGCGCAAGGTCACTTGCTTGGTTAGTACTTCATATAATCAAGGACTTATGATATAAAGCAATTAATAGACAATATTGATGAAGCAATTCAACGATGTACAATAGCAATGATTATAATATATATCACTTCACAATAAATGTTAAAGAATAAACTTCACAATGTGAAATGGCAATTTATCATCAATGTAACAATACCAACATTAGAAGCAACACTTCATCCAATCACTCAATTTATTTAAAGATAAATAAATGTTGCAAGGTATAAGTATAACACAAGTAGATAATAGCAGAAATAGGGTTAGTGAATGTTAGTCTAATCTAGGGTTAGAACTAGATAATGATTGTTCAAAAATATTTAGAAGTTGTGTGTGATCAAGGTATTGAACACAATAAGTCTTAGATCAATGCGTTTATTAGGGAAAATGGAGTCAAAATAGCTGCAAATGTTGAAGGTCCGAAATGATAGTGATAGGGATAGAGACAAGAGGTTTTAACTTTGAAGTGTTGCTAAGGCAAGGCCTCAACAATCAAACCCTAGGGGAGACGACTCACTAAGGTGTAGTAGACCTAGGCCTTAGTGCTTATTCCTCCTTCTCTAGCTCAAAAAATAATTTAAAATGGCTAGATTGAGTAATAAATGCCATGGATAAGGACAAGAGAGTTTAATGATGAAGTGTTTCTAAGGAAAGGCCTCATTAATCAAACCCTGGGGGAAAACAACTCACTAAGGTGTAGAAACCCTAGGCCTTAGTGCATTTTCCTCCTTCCTTGGCTCAATGACAAGAATAAAATGGATATATTTGAATATTGAATGGTAGAGTGTTGCTAAGGCAAGGGTATAACACTTATCTTTAGCAAAAGAAATGGCTCTTAGCACAACTTGATAGGGACATGAAACAAGGACACCAACATCTTCTTTCTACCTAGGGTTTAATTCAATAAATTTCATTAAAATGCAAGTAAAAGACACCAGAACCATTCGCATAAAGAAGGATTTTTAGAAATTCACTTACATTGATCAAGCATTCATATAGCCAAACCCTAGTTGTAAATCTTCCACAAAGAAAATGCCAAAATAGCCAATAAAGAGCCTCCTTCAACAAGTGCGCATCCATTTTCAGCCAAAAACCCTAAATGTGGGCACAAATTTCATAACTCACCAAGTGGTGAGTGAAAGATGATCATCAAAAATAAAGTTTTTCTCTCTTAATTATAGAGTAAAAATGACCTTAATTAAACTTTAGGTCACCAAAAGGCCAACAAGGAAAAAATACCAAATAATATTGTTTTACATTAAATGTCATAATTAAACCCTAATCAAGAAAAATTAAGACATCATGCCTTTTCTAGGGTGACATTAGCCCTTTTTTAGGGAAGTATTGGCCTCCTGGAGAAAAACGTTAGCCCTCCTTGGGCTTCTCCAAGCTTCCACATGTACCACACTGCCATAATTGCCTCCCCAAAATGTCCACAATGTTGGATGATGTCATGGGCCTTCCAAGGCCAATGTTCCAGTGGAAAGGGCACAACCCCCCTAGGTAAGGCTCTGCCAGGGTGCCTCTATGGAATGTCCTCCTCTTCTCTAGTAAAAACCCCTCTGTCATGTCTCTACCCCCTGTTGGGGTCTAAACATCCATCTAGTGGTCTCTTCATCCCCATGGAGGTCTGAACTAATTATCTCCCCATGTGTACCTGTCCAATATGGTACCTTTCCATCGGACATGATTCTGCACATCAACAGATACACCCTCCATGGGCTCATAAGTCATGGGGATCATAGAAATGCCAATGAAATCCAATCATCAATTTGATTAAACATGTGCATAAAACCCCTTTTACCCATTTAAGTGCTTAAAGACATTATACAAATTTGAAAGGAAATTTTGGAGGAAGTGACATGGTGTCCGATTGGGCTAGTGTCCACTAGAAATGGGATGTTTCTGGAAGAGATAAAATCCAAGTCATGTTAATAGATGAGGTGGATAAGGGATGTCCTGATAAGGGGTGAAGTGATAGCAGGGAAATGCAAGGCTTACCTATGGGTGGCTTTGTAGAAGGTGAGTTGCACCTGTCCTAGATGAAAATGTTTCGAGGACCATTAATGCCTTTTATTATTTATTCTTTATTGTTTTTTATTTCAAGAAGATAATCAGGGGACACTGCCTTGGTGTGGTGACCAATGGTGGAAATGTTACCCACAAGATCTTTCACGGAAATGAGAAGGTTGGCTCGCAATGAGACCCCCTTTCTCTTGGCCATGCAACTAAGAGCCACTACCCCGACGTGGTGACCAACTGCTAGTAGTGTCATGCCGCTAGGTGCCCATGGACCTAATAGGATGGATCATGATGAGACCCCCCATCCTCTAACTAGGTCTTGTTTTAATGTTTTTTATGGGTCCCTCTTGTTTCTTGTTGAGAAGCTTTTTACTTCTTTCTCAGGGATCCCTGGGCAAAGCGTCTTGAGGTTTTATTTTTTAGGCTTTTATCTTTTGCCATCTGCTTTTACCTTCTAGGCATTTATCCCCTTCTTCCCACAAGGCAAGGTGAAACCCTTGAATTATTGGCCAACCTAATGCCTAGACCAATGTAATGGAATGGATAAGCGGGAGGCAAGATGGAAAGTGGTAAGTATGATGGGAGTGGACGATGAATTTTCAGAAATCCCCTCAGTGGAAACTCAAAACCTATGGGCACAAGATTACTAGGGCATCCTATCATTCCCCTCAAACATGGTCAAGGGG
Source organism: Picea mariana (assembly GCA_032191745.1). Taxonomy (NCBI): domain Eukaryota; kingdom Viridiplantae; phylum Streptophyta; class Pinopsida; order Pinales; family Pinaceae; genus Picea; species Picea mariana. Next base: position 32,251 of record JASDQU010690000.1, read on the forward strand.
ATAAGTATAATATCCAAGCACCTGTTAGAAACAAAAATAATTAAATGCACATATTCAAAGGTTTTGAGGATCAAAGTGACACATACCATGATACCCGGACTCATTACCTCATGGAGAAATATCCATCTTTGGTACAGGACCAAGCCGAGGTGATGGATGTTGTTATTGTTGACAAAGTGGAGGTGCTAAAAGGAAGAAAATATGGGCCCTCCAGGGCCATGCTCAATTCGATCTAGCTCTTGGTACTCCATGTCTAGGACCTGTGGGCCTCGAGACATAATCTCCTCAGTTATCCCTAAAATGGGGGATAATACATATCATTGCCAATGCATATCATTGACATGCAATGGTATGAAATGGTATTGGTATTGGTATGGTATGATATCGGTATTGGTATACATATCATTGCCAATGCATACCATTGTCATGCAATGGTATGCAATTGTATTGGTATTGGTATGTAATGGTATGGCATTGGTATGGTATTGGTATTGGTATCGGTATGGTATGGGATTGGTATTGGTATTGGTATGGCATGGAATGGTATGCAATGGTATTCGTATTGGTATGCAATGGTATGGTATTGGTATGCAATGGTATGGTATTGGTATGGTATTTTTATTCTCCACTTTAGATATCCTATTGACTTCCTACCTATTATCTCACAGTTTGTAGCTAAGGTAAAAAACGGATGAAAGGAAGGAAAACTGGCATAACTGAGACTATCCCACCACTATCACCTCAATGGGATAGCTCTTTTTGTTTAGGAAGGTAAGGCCTAGGGGAGATGTCCCTAGTGACCTGGGGTTTTGAGGAGGCAAAGGGTTGAAAAGGATAAGTATAATATCCCCCCTCACAAGTCACCATCGATCAGAAAGTCCCAGCTAATTAGCCAATAAAGATAAGTAATAACCAAATAGTGTACCTGCCCAAGACAAAGCAACAAAGAAACTATACATGTACAATTTTACTTGTTGGTTAGTACTTCATATAAAATACTTTCTGATAATAAGCAATTGAGCAACAATACTGATGAATTAAATCAATGTTTATACAATAGCAATGATTACACAATATCACTTCACAATAAATGCTAAAGAAACTTTGCAATGATGAATGTCAATCAATGTAACAATACCAGGAGAAACACTTTAGCTAATCATTCAATTGCTTTAAATATAAGTAAATGCTGCATAGAGATGTTTATAACATGAATAGATAATGACAATAATAGGGCTAGTGATTCTTATTCTAACCTAAGGTTATAAGGATTAGTATTTGTTCAAAGTATTTGGATATATGTGTGATCAAGGTACTCAACACAACAAGTCTAAGATTAGTGTGTCATTAGGGAAAATGGAGTAAAAAAGATACAAATATTGAAGGGTCATGATGATAGTGATATTGCTAAAGACAAGAGGGTTAAATGTTGAGGTGTTGCTAAATCAAGGCCTCAACAATGAAACCCTAGGGGAGAAAGGCTCACTAAGGTGTACAAACCCTAGGATTTAGTGCTTTCTCCTCCTTCTTTAGCTCATTGGCAAGATGAAATCGGCTAGCTTGAGAAAAAAATGATAGGGCTGAAGACAAGAGAGTTTGAAGATGAAGTGTTGCTAAGGAAAGGCTTCATCAATCAAACCCTAGGGGAAAATGGCTCACCAAGGTGTAGAAACCCCAGGCCTTGATGCGTTTTCCTCCTTCTTAGCTCAACAACAAGGAAAAATGGCTAGGATAGAAGAGTAAAGGTAGAGTGTTGCTATGGAAAGGCTCTATCTACTTTCAACAAATAAAATGGCTCTTAACTTGGTAGGGACATGAGACAAGGACACCAACATGTGCTTGTCACCTAGGGTTTAATCCAACAAATTATAGTAACAAAATGCAAGTAAAAAATACCATAACCATTCAAATAAGAAGTGTTTTTCATAAATTCACTTACATTCATCAAGAATTCATATAGCCATACCCTTGTTGTAAACCTTCCACCAAGAAATTTCCAAAAATCGCCAAGAAAAAAATTCCTTCAACAAGTGCGCATCAATTTTCAGCTAAAAACCCTAGAATAGGGTGCAAATTTCAGACCTCACTATGTGTGAGTGAAAGATCATGTCTAGAAAGAGATTTTTTCTCTCTTACTTATACAATACAAATGACCTTAATTAAGGTTTAGGTCATCAAAAGGACAACAAGGCCAAAATACCAAATAATATTGTTTTACATTCAAATGTCATAATGAAACCCTAATCAAGAAAATAATGAGACAGCATGCCCTTTCTAGAGTGACGTTATCCCCTTGTAGGGTAGAATAGGCCTTCTGGAGCAAGACGTTATCCCTCCTTGGGCTTTTTCAAGCTGCCACATGTGAAAAACATGCCTCAACTACCTCCCAAAGCTCCCACATTGTTGGATGACGTCATAGGATGTCATGGGTGACATCATGGACTTCCAAGGCCAACGTCCTACTGGAAAGAGAACAACCCCCCTGGGTATTTCTCTTCCAGGGTGCCTATGTGGAACGTCCTCCCTTTCTCTAATGAAAACACCTCTGTCTTGTCTCTGCCCCCTACTAGGGTCTCAACATCCATCTGGTGGGCTCTTCAACCCCATGGAGGTTTGAACTAATCATCTCTCCATGTGTACCTATCCAATATGGTACCTGTCCATTGGGTATGATCTTGCACATCAACAGATACACCCTCCATGGGATCATAAATCACAGGGATCATAGAAATGTCAATCACATCCAATCATCAATTTTTTTAAACATGTGCATAAAAATATTTCTACCCAGTCAAGTGCTCAAAGGCATTATACGAATCTGTAAGGTAAGTTTGGAGGAAGTGACAGGGTGTCCTATTGGGATAATGTCCACTAGAAATGTGATGTTTTCGGAAGAGATCAAATCCAATTCATGTTAATGGATGAGGTGGATAAGGTATGTCCTAACAAAGGGTGTAGTGATAGCAAGGAAATGCAAGGATTACCTATGGGTGCCTTTGTATAAGGTGAGTTGCACCTGTCCTGGATGCAAAGTTTTCCAATCCCATTCATGCCATTCTATTCTTATTTATTTATTTTCTTTTTCTTTCAAGAGGCTAATTAGGGGACACTTCCCTGTCATGGTGACCAGTGGTGGCAATGTTACCCACAAGTACTTTCACATAAATGAGAAGGTTGTCTCGTGATCAGACCCCCTTTCTCTTGGCCATGCAACCAAGAGCCACTACCTTGGCATGGTAACTAGCTGCTAGTAGTGTCATACCACTAGGTACCCATGGACCTAATAGGTTGGCTCGTGATGAGACCCCTATCCTCTGACTAGGTATTCTTTTATTATTTTTATGGGTCTCTCTTGTTTCTTGTTGAGAATCTTTTTACTTATTTCTCGGAGATCCCTAGGCGAAGCATCTCGAGGTTTTATTTTAGGATTTTATCTTTTTCCAGCTTGCTTTTACCTTCTGGGCCTTTAGCCCCTTCTTCCCATAAGGCAATGTGAAACCCTTAAATGATTTTCCAACCCAATGCCTGGACCAATGAAATGGGATGGATGAGCGGGAAGTAAGATGGAAAATGGTAAGTATGACATGAGCGGGTGATGAATTTTCATAAATCCCCCGAGTGGAAACTCAAAACCTATGGGCACAAGCTTGATAGGGCATCCTGTCATTACCCCCAGACATGGTAAAGTGGATAAGTATAAGATCCAAGCACCTGTTAGTAATAAAAATAACTAAAAGCACATATTCAAAGGTTTTGAGGATCAAATTGACACATACCATGATACCAAGACTCATTACCTCATGGAGAAAGAACCATCTCTGATACAGGACCAAGCCGAGGTGATGGATATTGTTGTTGCTGACAAAGTTGAGGTGTTGAAAGG
>JASDQU010690000.1:50524-62881 GCA_032191745.1 Picea mariana
ATACTAGAAAGGTCATGGGATGCAAGGACGCAAAGAGGCTATGAATCAATCTTTGTGGTAGTCGATAGATTTTCAAATATGGCACATTTCATAACATGCCAGAAAACCAGTGACACAACTCATATTGCGAACCCGTTTTTCAAAGAAGTCATCAGACTTCACAGTTTGCCAAGGAGTATTGTTTCAGATCGAGATACCAATTTCGTGGGACATTTATGGAGGACTTTATGGAAGAAGCTAGGGACATGTCTGTCTTTTAGCTCAGTGTATCATCCTCAGCCAGATGGGAAAATAGAAGTTGTGAACATGAGCTTGGGAGATTTGCTGAGGAGCCTAGTGACTGAACATCACAGTCAGTGGGATCATATTCTACCATAGGCAGAATTTGCTTATAATGATTCAATCAATAGAAGCATAGGGCAGAGCCCATTCCAAATTGTATATGGAATGCAGCCAAGGGGAGTTTTTGAATTGAAAGATTCATAACAAGTTGAATTCAGAAGCGCTAGTGCAGAGGATTTTGTAGAAGCAATGAAGGAGCTTCACAACCAAGTTAAGGAGAGGTTGCAAAATTCAAGCCAAGAATATAATCATAGAGTAGATCAACACAGGTGAGAACTTCAATTTGAAGTTGGTGATCTGACTCTTGCACATCTGAGGAAGGAAAGGTTCCCAAGAGGAACATATAACAAATTGAAAATGAAGAAGATTGGACCATACAGAGTCATGAAGAAGTTTGGGGCAAACACATATGAGATTGAATTACCCAATGGGATCAGAATTTCACTGATATTCAATGTTGCAGATTTATACCCTTACAGAGCTAAGGAAATAGGAACATAGGATGAATATATAGAGGTTTAGTGGACCAAACAAATTCCTATAGCTGAAAATCCACACATGGAAAGAATAATTGACAAGAGAGTCAACAAGAAGGCCAGGAGGAAAGAGTATTTTGAATACTTGTTCAAGCGGAAGGGACATCCAACTGAAGATGCCAGCTGGAAAGATGAAGCAGAAATTCAAAAGCATGGATAGATCGTGCAAGAGCTCATGAATAGGAGTTCATGAAAATTTTCAAGCGAGGGAGTATGATGCAGGAGAATCGTAGGCAGCCAAGCGAGCGTGGAGTCGAAGGATAGATGGAAAGCACAACACGCATTTTTCATGTTTTGAAATGTTTCAAAAGTTTAAGAGAGCATATATTAATGTAATAGTTAGGAATATAGTGTACTTTCATTTATATCTTGGAGGCTATAAATAGATCTTGATCGATTTCCCTCACCTGTAAAACATTAAGGCATTTATGCATAGTTAATGAAAGTAGGTAGATTTAAATGATAGATTAGACAGTTTTAGGAGCAGGAGGGAAAATGGATATAGACACCCTCACCTTTGTATCATAGAAGAGTAATTGTAACATTAGCATATAGAAGAAGAAAAGAGTAGAGAGCTGTAGAGAAGAACCCATGTACAGAAGCTTTGACTTAATATATGGAGCTTTGAATCAAACTCATGGTGTTATGATGTTTTCTATTTACACATGGTGAATGGAATGCTCATGGTTATTTTATTCTCTCTGTTATGCATTTGTTTTAATACCGTGTGTATGTATGATTTCATATTGAATGTTTGAAGTCTGAGAGAGAGAGTGAATGAGTTTCAATTGTTTCTCTTCCTGAATGAGAGTTCTTGCAAGGAGTGCAGTGAAACGTCCGCAAAGAGTGCATTGACGAAGGTTCAGAGTATATCTCTGAAAGCTCAGGAGGGATACCATTGTTCTCATTCCAACATAAGTGCAAGTGAAGCACAGAAGCCATGCGAGGTGTGCGCAGGCTGGTTGAAGGCTCAGAACTTATCAACCAAGGGAAGATTTGAAGGATTGTTGTTGCAAGAGGTGCATAGAGTCGAGAGGTCAAATACCCAAGAGTATTCGAAAGATTGCCACAAGGAGTGCATGCAGGAGTTCTTTCAAGGCTTGAAGGTGCCAAAGAAAGCTAAGGAGGGATAATATCTTTGAACTACTTCAAAGGAGGATGAAGATTGAAATACTTCAAAAAGAGATGAGGGTCGAAGTCGTCCACCCGAAGTAAAATTCAGATGGGAGAACATTGGCTCATTTCACAAGAGCAACGAGCGGTCAAAATTCTCCGTGGAGAATTCATGAAACCACGAGGACTGTAGGATCCAGAGAAGTTGCAGGGTGGTTAGAGGTAGGTGAACTCATCACTCTAGGATCTAGAATTAGCGTGGACCGTTGATCGTTCTTTGTATAAGCTGTCGAATCATTTTGGCATTTCGGGGATCCTGACGACAAGGAGTTGAGTGCAGTGGAACAAAAGTCCTGAAGTCGTGAGTTGTGATAGGAATTGGAGGGGAGTTTTAGGATTTTGGCACTTTGGGAGCTCGGGGTTTGAGAGAAGTCAGCTCAACTATAGGGGTTGCAAAGTGGCGAGAACCGAGAGTTCGTGTGAATGCGTGGCACATCTGTCAGGTGGGGACCACAAGGGTGACAAGTGGTGTGTACCCATGCATCAAGGGGTCAACCCATAGCTATCCCATCGCATCTCGGGATTTTTTAAAGGAGGAGCACCAAGGCTCTACACTCCAACTCGCGAGGTTGTGATTTGTGAGAAGTGTGAAAAGGAATTCAGACTATCATCGACTATCGCATTTTGGGATTTCGTAGGAACAAGAGCACGAGAGCTCAACGCCTCAATTCATGAGATTGAGAATTGTGAAAGATGCTTGTGCCAGGGCCAATTGTGGTCGTGTAGAGGTGAAGCTCATACCTTGTGCCTATTTCCATAACGGAGGGTGTTTCAGAATGACCTATGGATTGATTTATTGAAGGTTCTGATAGGGATTTGAAAGAGACACTTCAACTCAAGGAGATTTGAATGATCCTGTGAGTGGATCTTGGCCTGCGGGTTGGGGGTCTGCGTCACCAATGCATACCATTTTCGTGCAATGGTAGGCAATGGTATTTCTATTGGTATTGGTATGCAATGGTATGATATTGGTATGGTATTGGTATGCAATGGTATGGTATTGGTATTGGTATTGGTATTGGTATTGGTATTGGTATTGGTATGGTATTTGTATTTGTATTGGTATTGGTATTTGTAATGGTATTGGTATTTGTATTTGTATTGGTATGGTATTGGTATTGGTATTTGTATGGTATGGTATGGTATTGGTATTGGTATTGGTATGGTATTGGTATTGGTATTGGTATTAGTATGGTATCGTATTGGTATTGGTATTGTTATGGTATAGTATGGTATTGATATTGGTATGGTATTGGTATTGGTATTGGTATGGTATTGGTATGCATATCATTCTCAATTCATACCATTGTCATGCAATTATATGCAATGGTATTGGTATTGTTATGCAATGGTACGGTATTGGTATTGTTATTGGTATGAAATGGTGTGGTATTGGTATTGGTATTCTATTCGTATGGTATGGAATGGTATTGTATTAGTATGGTATTGGTATTGGTATGCAATGGTATTTGTTGTATTGGTATGCAATGGTATTGGTTGTATTGGTATTGACAATGGTATCAGTATTGGTATTGGCAAGGCATAAGGGCATTGGCAATGCATATTGGTATTGGTTTTGGTTTTGGTATTTGTATTGGTAATGCATATTGGTATTGGTATTGGTAATGCATATTGGTATTGGTATTGGCAATGCATATTGGTATTGGTATGGTATAGTATTCGTATGGTATTGGTATTGGTATGGTATGGTATTGGTATTGGTATTGGTATGCAATGGTATGGTATTGGTATGGTATGGTATGGTATTGGTATTGATTTTCATATTGGTACGATATAGTATGGTATTGATATTGTTATGATATGGTATGGTATAGTATAGTATGGTATGGTATGGTATAGTATGGTATTGGTATGCAATGGTATTGGTATTGGTGTTGGTATGGTGTGGGATTAGTATTGATATTGGCATGGCATGGAATGGTATGCAATGGTATTGGTATTGGTATGCAATGGTATGGTATTGGTACTTGTATGGTATGGTATGTTATTGGTATTTTTATGGTATGGTATGGTATTGGTATTGATTTTGGTATAGGTATTGGTATTGCCATGCAATGGTATGCAATGGTATTGGTATTGGTATGCAATGGTATGGTATTGGTATGGTATTGGTATTGGTGTTGGTATGGTATGGGATTGGTATTGGTATTGGTATGTCATGGAATGGTATGCAATGGTATTGGTATTGCTATGCAATGGTATGGTATTGGTATTGGTATGGTATGGTATGGTATTGGTATTGATTTTGGTATTGGTACGATATAGTATGGTATTGATTATTGTATGTTATGGTATGGTATAATATGGTATGGTATAGTATGGTATGGTATGGTATGGTATAGTATGGTATTGGTATGGTATTGTTATTGGTATTGGTATGGTGTAATATTGGTATGGTATTGGTGATGGGTACGATGGGCATATTGGTTATGGGCATGTTGGTATGGTATTGGTATGATCTTAGTATTGGTATTGGTATGGTATTGGTATGCATAGCATTTCCAATGCATACCATTTCCATGCAATGGTATGGTATTGGTATTGGTATTGGCAATGCATATTTGTATTGTTGTTGGTATTGGCAATGCAATGGTATTGATATTGGTATTGGAAATGGTATTGGTATTGGAATGGTATGGTATGGTATGGTATGGTATTGGTATGGTATGGTATGGTATGGTATTGGTATGGTATTGGTATTGGTATTGGTATGCATATCATTTCATGCAATGGTATTGGTATTGGTATTGGTATGCATGCCATTTCCATGCAATGGTATGCATGGTATTGGTATTGGTATTGGTATGGTATGGTATTGGTATTGGTATGCATACCATTGCCATGCAATGGTATTTGTATTGGTATGCAATGGTATTCGTATTGGTATGCAATGTCATTGGTATGGTATTGGTGTTGGACATGATGGGCATGTTGGTATGGTATTGGTATAGTATTGGTTTGGTATTGGTTTGGTATTGGTATGCATATCATTGCCAATGCATAACATTTCCATGCAATGGTATTGGTATGCATTGGTATGGTATTGGTATTGGTATTGGCAATGCATATTGGTATTGACGTTGGTATTGGCAATGCAATGGTATTGATATTGGTACTGGCAATGGTATTGGTATTGGTATGGTATGGTATGATATGGTATTGGTATTGGTATGGTATGATATTGGTATTGGTATTGGTATTGGTATTGGTATGGTATGGTATTGGTACTGGTATGCATACCATTTCCATGCAATGGTATGCAATGGTATTGGTATTGGTATTGGTATTGGTATTGGTATGCATACCATTTCCATGGAATGTATTAGTATGCAATGGTTATGGTATTGGTATGCAATGTCATTGGTATTGGTATGCAATGGTATGGTATTGGTATTGTTATTTGTATGGTATTGGTGTTTGATCCTAAGCTAATTTTGATTTGTGGCCCTATTTTCCCTAACTTATTAGATGATAATGGATTTGATTGGTGTGCTAAAAATTATTGTCATTGTTGTTTAATAGGATGCAGAGGAGACCATTGAAAGAGGACGTGCATGACGTAGACCTACTAAACCGCAGAGAGGAAAGTAGGTGGAAGAGGATATAACAACAAAATGTGTAGATACAATAAAGGTAAGAATAAAAAGCAACCTCAACCAAAGGAGGAAGATCTTTATGAATTCACAAATGCTACAACATAGAAGAGATAAAGTCATTTTTTTCCATGTGGCCTTTGATCTCAAACTTATTGGTTGAAAATGCACACGAATGGTGACTAAATGTGATTCTACGATCAAGGGAAACATTTGAAAATTAGGATGGCCATGTGGGATAGGGATGTTGGATAATTTTCTTGTTGAAATTTTGGCTCGATGTAAATACCCAGGGTCGTAAAATTGATTTTTTTCAACTCCAAAACATGATATCAATATGTCAAAAATGTGACTAAGATGAGGTTTTTTGTTGCATAGCATATTCATTGAAATAATACAATTGGTGTACTAAACATCATTGACTATGTTGTGTATTACAGGAGCCACATGAGGCAATGGCAACAGATCATGTCATATCAAATGAGGACACAACGGATGACGTAGGACATCAGGTACTCTAATTTTGACTTAACTTAGCAAAAAGTAATTTGATGGAATTTTTTGAAACGTCATGTTTTATCACGAAATTATTAAATTTTATAGTGTATTATCCAATCTTGTTAGAAATTAATGCATGTTGTTGATTATTTTAGATGGAGATTGGAGAAAATGTAGAGCTTGAGTATTCAACTAGAAAAATACAAAGATATGTGCGTGGACGTGGACCTAAAACTATTAAATCACGTAGAGGACAGTGGGTGGAAGAGGATATGACGATGGATCTTGCAGACACAACAAATGATTGCACTGAACAAGAGGTTGGTTTGAAATAAATGGTCTTTCACAAGCGAGGAAATATCCTGCAATGTGGGCATATGGACGACATTATCATGTAGAAGGTGTAGATGTAAAGAGATGATCTTGTTATTGTAGCATCATGGTTGATTTCAAGAAATCCAGTCGAGCAAGATCAAAAGTTAAGAATATTGTTGAAGGGAATCCACAATATGTTGAAAAATCCAAGAAATTATTGAGTTGGATTACCTCTCTTTTAAATGTTGTATTTTTAAGTGTATATGGTATGAAATATTTGAGATGACATGAAGACATGCTACCCATAGTGGATTGTTTTCTATAGATTCCTCGAGGTTCCTACCGGAGGATAAGGAGCCTTATGTTCTACCAATCCATTGTGAGCATGTATTTCTTTAACTCAAATAAGAAGCAATAGTGATTATTAATCTGTTGATTCATAGTTTTTTGTGATAATATGTGTTTATTAATAGATAAAAGTGTTATAAGATATTTCTAATATATGTATGTCATTCATGTGCATGTATTTTTCTGTGAAGATATTTTGGACCCGAAATGGATATTTCTCATACATTATGATCCAAGATTAAGGCATGTATTTGACGATGCATTAGTGGATATTGAGAAAAACAATGATGCCCAACAAAATGAAAGAGATGGATTAGAGAACATCCAAGAAATTAACATCCATGATGATGTTGAATATGGTAATGTTCAGGCACAAGAAGACACTAATCCAGACTTAGATGATTTTATGGAAGACAATTACAATATGGATGGTATAGAAAATGATGATCCAAATTATACATCTGGTAACAATATAGATGGTCTACATTCAAATTTCAATGATGATGAAGATGATGCAGATCAAGAAGAGGATGATGATAATATTAAATACTTGAAAGAACATATGAGCATTGACAATGATAAATTGGATGACATTGTTGCAGACAATAATCTTAATGACCAAGACTTCTAAATTTTAAAAATTATTTGTAATCCAATTTTTAAAATTCTTTCATGAAATTCTTCAATATTATTTCCGACGATACAAATTACTTTTAGAAATATCCTTAAAGTGTTTAATATTTTCTATGAATTGTTGGCAAAAAAAATTAGAATTACTTATATAAGGGTTAGCATGGTTAGTGGTCATTTATTGGCAATTGTTAAAAAATATAATTAAATATATTGTATATGTAAATCAATGTAAATCTAGGAAATTAGGCTAATTAATGTATCCAAATTTTATTCATTAATTTATATTTTAAAACAAATTGAAATATTTCACTAAGATTAAACCTAAGACCTTAACCTTTAGACCATATAACCCCTAATCCCTTGAAACATGGACGATCTTGAAGATTATGTGGGGACATCAGACATCCTTGAGTCTTGAAAAACTTCCATACCATCAAGTGACATGTGCCTAGTATAACCATGTCAAATTTCAACGCATACAGACACAACTTGGACAAATTTCAATGTTGGCCTCATTCAATGGTAACCATTTAGGGTCGATTGATGTCATTAAGTCCTTCACCTAATATAATCCCTAACCAATTAACAATTAAACCAATTGCATGTTGGACCCTATAAAATTCTTTTGGGTTGTCTCAAGTTAATAGAATCATGGTTTATTAATCATTAGGTTTCGTTGTAAATATGGGTATGTCAAGTTTGATCTTTGTTGGCATGGATGGAGAAATTGGGTCATTATGAATATGATGATGATGATGATGATGGAAATTATGAAGAGAATGATGTTCCTAAGTCTTAAAAACCTCTCATGTCTTCAAGGCATGCGTCTAGTGTAAACATGTAAAATTAAAATGCATACAGTCACATTTTGAAGAAAATTGAACATTGGCCCCATTCACTGCTCACTATGCGAGGTCAGTGGAAGACATTGGTGATGGGCATGTTGGAAGTTCCAAGAAATTTAAAGAGAGTTCTGACAAAGATGAACGTTGATGCAAATGTGGATGATCTCAAAGATTATGTGGGGACATCAATATACATCCTTGAGTCTTGAAACCCTCCCATACCGTCAAGGCATCTGTCTAGTCTAACCATGCCAAATTTCGATGCATACATGCACATATTGAAGAAATTTCAATATTGGCCCCATTCATTGCTCACTATGTAGGGTTAGTGCATGACATTTGTGGTGGGTTAATTGGAAGTTCCATGACATTTCAAGAGAGTTCCAACAAATATTCTACAGATGGAAACAACAAATGATGACAATGATACGTCCATTATGAACGTTGATGCAAACATGGACGATCTCAAAGATTATGTGGGCACATCATACGTCCTTGAGTCTTGAAACCCTTCCATACTGTGAAGGCATGTGTCTAGTCTAACCATGTCAAATTTTGATGCATACAGGAACATATTGAAGAAATTTCACCATTGGCCCCATTCACTGGTCACTATGAGGGGTCAATGCATGACATTTGTGGTGGGTGAATTGGAATTTCCATGACATTTCAAGAGAGTTCCAACAAACATTATACATATGGAATTGACAAATGATGAAAATGAGACATCCATTATGAACGTTGATGCAAACATGGATGATCTCAAAGATTATGTGGGGACATTAGACATCCTTGAGTCTTGAAACCCTACCATACCATCAAGGCATGTGTTTAGTCTAACCATGTCAATTTTGATGCATACATGCACAGTTTGAAGAAATTTAAATGTTGGCCCCATTCACTTCTCACTGTGTGAGGTCGATGCAAACTGACATTGGTGATGGGTGTATTGGAGGTGCCATGATATTTCAAGAGAGTTCCAAAAAATATTATATATATGGAAATAATGAATGATCACAATGAGACATCCATTATATTGAACATTGATGCAAACATGGACGATCTCAAATATTATGTAGGGACATCAAACATACTTAATTCTTGAAACCCTCCCATACCATCAAGGAAACTATCTAGTCTAACCATGTCAAATTTCAACGCATATGGGAATAGATTGAAAAAATTTCAATGTTGGCCCCATTCACTTCTCATTGTACAAGTTCGGTGGAAGAAATTTGTGATGGGTGTATTGGAATTTCCATGTCAAATTTAAAGATAGTTCTGACAATGATTCTATAGAAGGGAATGATGAATGATGATAATGAGACATGCATGATGAACATTGATGCAAATGTGGACAATATCAAAGATTTTGTGGGGACATCATACATCCTTGAGTCTTGAAACCCTCCCATACCATAAAGTCATGTGTATAGTCTAACCATGTCAAATTTCGACGCATACAAGCACATATTGAAGAAATTCCAATGTTGGCCCCATTCACTTCTCACTATGCAATGCCGGTGCATGACATTTGTGGTGGGTGAATTGGAAGTTCCATGACATTTAAAGAGAGTTACAATACATATTATGCATATGGAAATGATAATTGATTACAATGAGACATTCATTATGAACGTTGATGAAAACATGGATGATCTCAAAGATTATGTGGGGACATTAGACATCCTTTAGTCTTGAAACCCTCCCATACCATCAATCCATGTGTCTAGTCTAACCATGTCAAATTTCAATGCATATAGGCACAAACTAAAGAAATTCCAACATTGGCCCCATTAAATGCTCATTGTGAGGGGTCAATGGAACACAATATTTGTGATGGGTGTATTGGAATTTACATGGAATTTCAAGAGATCAGTTTCGACAAAGATTCTACATATAGAAATGATGGATGAGGACAATGGGACATGGGCGATCTCAATGATTATGTGTAGGGGCGATGGATGCCATTAATCCCTTGACCATATATAATCCCTAATCAATTAACCATTAAACTACCTAACCCCTAAGCCCCAAATCCATTAGCCATTGACCCTTAATCCCTTAAAATGTAACCCCTAATCCCTTAAACCTTAATCCATTAAAAAACAACCCCTAATCCCTTAACCCTTAATCCCTAGACCTCAAATCTCTAAATCACCTAATCCCCAAAGCTCCTATCCACTTAACCCCACAAAACTCAACAAAATTACTATTTAGGCACATTGGGAGTTAAATTGGAAGCCAAACTAGAAGTTAAAAAGGAATCTAATCTAGAAGCTAAACTTGATGCTAAACTGGGAGATACACTTTAAGCTAAACTGGAAGCTAAACTAGGAGCTAAACTGGGTGCTAAACTGGGACCTAAATACAGAGCTAAATTAGGTGCTAAACTAGGCACTAATAACGTCTAGTTTAGTTGCCACTTGTGTTTCTCAATGAAAATAGCTCCATAAATAATGCCCTCCCGATAAATAGCACCGAGTTTAGGAAAAAAGTGGATAAAAATACATTAAAACAGTCAGTGGAAGCAAAAACGAGAGCTAAAAAGGGAGCTAATCATAGAGTTTTTTTATAGTGATTCCCAAAACATCTATCAACCATAAAGGATCTCATTCCTCTCTTTATTAGAGGTTTTCTAGGACTCTTAGGAATGCAGTAACATAGGGTGTTACCCATTAAGGTCCTCCAAAAATATTTTCATATGACTCGTACATGAGCCCAAGCAGGCTAATTGTTGTTGTCATGCTCTGATACCAATTTGTAACACACCCATGGTGAGGCATCAAAATTTCATTCTTCTTAAGAAAATCAAAACCTCCATTCGGGGTCTCTATTCCATTATTCTCCTCTAGATCTTTCCAGCCATGGTCTCCATGCTCTGAACCAAGCTTAGAGTTGGAAGATATCCTCTCCCAAGTTCTTCAAGTTCTTCCATCCATATATACTTGCATATGACTACGAGATATGAGAAGATTCCAATACAACATGTGCTAAGAAAACCATCGCACAAATCCTCTGGAGTGGAAAATCTTCAAACTTCACAATCTGATGCCATGCATCCAAAGAGATTTTGATGACCCTGATTCACTTTAGGATTTCGACGTTTGGGAGTTTCAAACACTCCAAAATATTTTCTCCCTGAAGTAATCCATACCCAGAGTTACAGATCGAGTGCCACACGTCCCTCATGATCAATGGTTGTGATCTACTTTGGGACTTCGACGTTCAGAATTTTCAAGCACTCCAAGTATTTTCTCTTTGAAGTAATTTGTACTTAGATTTACATATCAAGCGCCATGCGTCCCTCATGATTGACAATTGTGATCTACTTCAAGACTTAAGAATTTGGGACTTTCGATCACTCCAAATGCTTTTTCCTCTGAAATACTCAGTACCCGGGTTACAGATCAAGCACCATGTGTCCCTCGTCCTCGACGATTTTGATCTACTTCAGGACTTTGGCGTTTGGGAGTTTTGAACACTCCAAACACCTATTTCCTCCAAAGTGCTCTGTACTCGGAGTTACAGATCGAGCGCCGTGTGTTTTCCCCGATTAATGTTCAATATCCATCCTTTTCCATGCTTTGAATGACTTTTGGTGAACGCTCCACTTCCTTTCCCCCAGATTTTTCACTTCCAGACTCCATTATCTACTAATGTGTGTCCCTCTCAGATCGACGTTCATGATTTACTTTGATAGTTCAGGGTTTTAGAGTTCTTAACTCACGCGACCTCACTTTCCTTTGAAGTGGCTATCTTCTGAAATGGAATATCTTTTGACACATGTCCTTAGCTTACAGATCACTGTTAAGAACCAAACATCAATATAGCATGGAAAAACCTCAGAAAAAGTACTCAACGCCTTGAAACAGAGATAATTTCAGATAATAAGCCTCTTTGAGGGGACAACCTCCTTTTACCCCACTTAAATGTTCAAGTACAAGATGATTCAAAATGAAAATGTCTCCTTGGTATATATAGGAGACTAGGAGGTATAGTTACAACTAATGGCCTAAAGCTGACCTAAATAAAATAACATTACTAATCTAA
>JASDQU010690002.1:0-13135 GCA_032191745.1 Picea mariana
CTATGAATTTGTGCAGCAGGAATCATGATCTAGCGAAATGCGATTTCCTGATCACCACAGGAGTGGGCCATAGGTGCCAGAGCGTAGGACAGGTGTCGGAAGGTCCAATTTTGCTGGGAGTTAGCGCCAGGTGGTATTGGAGATCGAAGGATCAGAGATCCAGAGGACGTAAGTTGTACGCTCAGTTTCGCGAAGTCTAAAACTCCGATAGGGGGAAAGGACCGTGGTCTCGGGACCAACAGGTCACATGTAAAAAGAGTTAGCCGGAGGGACTAAAGGGGTACAACGGTACCATCAGAGATCAGGAGTCGAGGATTCATGAGAGTAGTGACTTACGACAGCGTGAGTACTGATTTCCCGATGGAGTAATTCTTGATAAGAAGCAGGAAGCCATGGGTGAATAGTCATCGGGGTTCGGGGATTTATAAAACCCGATTCCGTGAGTTCAAGATCCACGATAACGCGAAGTCCGATTTCCTGATAGCATAAGGGAAGATCATAAAGATCATTCTGTGGGTGTGAAAACCTCCTGATAAGGGGTTGAAGAGCATTTTAGCTCTTCGGGCCAGTGAAGAAGAAGGTCCTGGTGGGAGTGGACGTGCCCGATGGTGCGTTTGCGTCAATATCCTTTACATACAAGTATTGATTTATTTATTGTTAAGTTTCCATCTTCATTCAAGTTGTTCTTGAATACCCATTTAGTTTTGATCACATTTTTATCCTTGGGTCTTTGGACAAGATCCCAATTTCATTCTTCTCAATCTAATTTAACTCTTCATCCATATAATTCACCCAATAATGATCATTTCAATATTCTATAAATCACTTAGGTTCTACTTGGGACAGTAAGGAGAGATTCATCTATTCAGAGCTATTTTCCAATTTCCTCATTTTCTGAGTTCTATCATTTTTGTCACCAAGATTCAAGCTTTCTGGGTGATTCTTTTGTACAAACCTTGATAATGTTTGTGTATCTTGGTGTTTTTTGTCTTTTGTCATGTCTTCTTTGTTTTCTTATTCTTCTTCCTCCTTTTCTTCTTCATTTTCTTGTTCTTCTTCCTCATGTTCTTCTTCATTTTCTTGTTCTTCTTCTTCATGTTCATCTTTTTCTTCTTTAGTGTACTTGATTTATTCATCTATTCTGAAATTAATACTTTCAAAAATATTCTATGTCCTTTTATTGTAACACCTATAGGCTTTTCTTTTTTATGAGTATCCAAGAAATATTCCTTCATCTGATCTGGAGTTAAATTTTCCTAAGTCCTCATCGTCTCGTTTGATGTAACACTTTATCCTTAAAATTATGGTGTTTAACATATGTTGGTATCCCTTTCCATAGTTCATAGGGTGTCTTGTCATTATTGGTTATGATATTTCCTCTATCCAGGATATATACAATTGTATAAACTACTTCTCTTCAAAAAATTTCCAATAGACATGCTTCGTTTATCATTGCTATCGCAATTTCTTGTACATGTATGTTTTTCCTTTCAACAACCCAATTTTGTTGAGGATTTATTCCTACTACATACTATATTTATATTCCTTGTTCTTCGTAGAATTCCAAAAACTCATTGGATGTGAATTCACCTCCATTGTCTAACCTTAAACACTTGATTTTCATCTCTGTCTTGTTCTCAACTAGAGCTTTGAATTCCTTGAATTTGTCAAATGCTTCAAATTTATTTTTGAGGAAATTTACCCAAGTCATTCTTGTATAATCATCAATGAGTAACATGAAGTACCTTTCTCCCTACAATCGTTTATTCCTTGTTGGTCCACAAATATCTGTATGTACAAGCTCCAAAGGATTGGAAGTTGCATATTCCTTTATTTTGAAGTTCACCCTTGACTATTTTCCATATTGATACTACTTACAAATAGTACTTAAGAGTTTTATTATTTTTGGCATGTCTCTTACTTCTTGTTTGGTATTGATTTTTACCATATTGTCAAATTTCATATGACCCATTCTTTTGTACCACAACCAACTTTCAACTATTTGTCCTATAAAGAAATTTTCTTCATTGATTTCATTAAGAACACATACATTATTTGGAGTTCTAATTCCTTTTTTCTATCATCTTTCCCGAGTCTTCTTTTCTGATCTCACATTATTGAGAGTTAAATATGAGATTGTGTCCTTGATTACACATCTGACTTACACTAAGAAGATTATGTTTTAAATATTAAACACACAAAACCTCTTCTATTTTATCTTTTCCATTGTCAAGATTGAGGGTGCCTTTTCCAACTATCTTCGATATACCATTGTCTCCAAAGGTAAAATTGCCCTTATTTTTATTCAAGGTGATGACATTTTTTCTATCTCTTGTCATATGACTAGAGAATCCATTGTCAATAACCCACTTATCCTTAATTTTCTGAGCACAAAGAGTTTCTTGAACAAACAAGGAATATTCTTTCTTTTTTTCCCACGTTCTTTTCATTAAAGGTGAAACTTGCTTGAGATTACTTTTGCAGTACTTTGCTATATGTCCAAAATTATTGTAATTATAACATATGAGATTGTAATTCATCAAGGGAAAAAATGAATTGTAATTTCTCCTTGAGAATCCCTAAGTATCATGGTAGTTATTCCTCATGTAATTTCTTCTTATAATTGTTCAACAATTTATTGCTTTATAACCAAATTCATTACAGGAATAACAATAGCCATAGAAAGAGTTTTCATACATGGCTATGAGATTCCATATTGATATGATATTTTCATAGATTCAGTCTTTGTGAGTAAAATTTATCTTCTATTTATCATATTGTTCTTCCCTTATGTGGTCTTCAACTTTGATTGGATTTATGAGAGTATCATCATAATTGTTGGTTCTTTCTTCTCTTGTTTTTTTTGAAGATGTTGATGCTTCTTCATTAACATATTATTTCATGTTACTATAGCCAAGACCCATTATGTATGATGGTTCTTTTTTTGATTTAGGATTTCATCTAAGGTTGTAGAGCTTCTTGCTTAGTTCTCCAACTTCTTTCTTTGGTGGACTATTTAAGATTCAAGAGTGCTATAGATATCTTGTTTTTCTTTCAGTTGAACCTTTATAACTTCTTCAATATTCTTTTCTCTTCTACTTGAAACTTCAATGTAATTATTATCTTATTTGTTTCCTCTTTTTTTGTTTATGACTAGGGGAATCGGCAACGACGACATTATCCTACTCGTGTGACACGGGGTCAAATCATTTCGGATACCTTATAACCCCTAGGGAGAATCGAACAACTCGCAAGCATGCCTCTGGATAAATCAAGGTTTGAACTTGTGACCTGCGTAACCACACAAACACCTTAATAGTACGTTCGCTGGCCACTAGAACAAACCTCTGTGGGCTTTATTTGTTTCCTTATCATCATATTCCTTCTCTTTATATTTTTTTAGTTCTCACTTTTTCTTTCTATTCTCGTCCTTAAGTCTGTAGTTTTCTTCTAGGGAAGTAATGAGTTCTGCTTCAAAATTTTCTTCTGCATCTTTAACCGAGTTGTTTTCTTCTATTAATTATGTATCTTCATTTGTTTGTGTTTACATAACCATAAATATAATCTCGCCTACTTCATTGTCATTATCATCTAATGAGATATTATCTTCATTGGTATATATATTCTTCCTTTGTTTGTAAGGTTTTTTCTTCTTTTCAATATTCCTTTTGTTGGTTTTCTTGAAATTAAATTCTTCTTACACATCGGTTTTTTCATAAGGAAATTTATGAGAAAAGTGTCATATTTTTCCATAATTAAAACATTTGAATGGGATCTTACCTTTGTATATGTTTTTGAGCATCTTGACAAGTTTTCTTCTTCCTCATCCAATTCATTGTTTGATCAATCACTTATTTTTCACTCTGTCCTCTTTGATGCTTTAAATGTTTCTACCTTCCTTGATTTTCTTGGTGGGTTATCCTGTTCTATTATCATTTTATATGCAGTTAGTGTTCCATGCAACTCATCCACTGTTAGTTTGTCAAAATCATTCATTTCTTCAAAAATTGATAAATTTGGATTAAATATCGAGGGAAGTGACTTGAGCACATTCTATACAAAAATAACTTATTCAACATCTTCTAATAATCATTTTATGGAGTTGAAAACCTCATCCACATGAAGAACATCATTTGTAATGTTCTCTTCTTCATTCATATTGAGAGTCTCAAATTGTATTTTATAGACTTGTAACATTTATCTCTTAACCTTCTCATATCCTTCATAAATTGTTTTTAGTTTGTCGCACATATTTTTAGCTGAGGCATAGTACATGACTTTGGTATATATTGATTTTTTCAATTTGCAAAGAATGGAATTCCTGGCCCTAGAATTATTGTTACTGAGCCTAATTTCAGTCATATTGGAGGATTGTTTAGAGATTTGTAAACATTTACTACTGAAGCCCACACATCATATATGAGAGAAATAAAAAATTCTTGCATTCTTACTTTCTAAAAGACATATTATGACCCATAAAATCTTGGGGCTTTGTTTGTGGAGAACCCTTCCTGTTCCTCCATTGTGATTATTCGCCTTCCAACGGTCAGGTTGTTTCTGAAGGAGTCTGCTCTGATACCAATTGATGGAATACTAATATGGGGGTGAATCAATATTACATAATAATTATTATTTTATTTTACCACTATCGAAACTCACAACAATACTGAGAGGGGGGATGAATCGATACTGTATTAAATCTCTGTATTTTTCTTTTCTTCCAATCATTTAATTTATCAGTAGTGTGCACTTAATGACAAGAAAAAGTAGAAATAAAAACAATTCCCATCAATCAAAACAACACAGAAACTAAACCAACACACTTAATGAAAAGAAAAAATGAAAAGCGTCACAATGAACATAGTACACCAAGATTTTATGTGGGAACCCATAAAGGGAGAAAACCATAAATATTTTCTTCTTATTCTTTAATAATGCATGCACCAATAAGTTACAATGAGAACACCAATTCTTTGTGTGAGCACAAAATCATTTTTTTACCAACACCTACTCGAAGGAAGCACCCGCTCCCCAGATTTATCAGCTCCAACTAAAAGGAGGCTCCAACCCCCTAGTTTTAGTAGTACCAACTAGAAGGAAGAACCAACTCCCTAGACTAAGAACCAATTCAGTGACTTCACAGTAACCAACCTACTAAGGACACCAATCCTCATTGCTCAACACCAACTCATAAAACCTAGCACCAACTTATCACCATAGTTTTATAAAAAAAATAAACCTTCAAATGTAAGCTATCAAACCTGTATTTTTGTTCCTGTAAACAATTACAATCATTTTTCTTCTATTCACATATGCACACTGCACAATCAAAGTCTATCCATACTTATAGAATTTTTTCTGAGTCCACCTTCCTGTATGTGGATGCATTGCATTTACAATGTGGACAAAATTTTAATATATCAAAATGATGTTAGTTGTAATTTGTTTAAATAAATTATGGCGGTTACATTATGGATAACCTTTGACCAAATAAAGATCATGTCAATTATAATAATGTATGGATATATAATGGTTACATTGTGGAAAAGTTTTTGTTATCAAACATTCTTTAACTAAATCAAATGGACCAAGTCAAATCAAAACAATTTCTTCATAGTCCCGTCACAGTCTATAATGCACAATCCATAACGCGTAGACTATACCACTAAGTTCCATACTACTCATTGTCGCACTATCAAAATGTTTCACTGTCACACCATTGCACTATCCATTGTCACATTGTCGCTGTCACACCATTGCACTATCACACTATTGTATCATTCCACTGTCGCATTGTCGCACTATCACTCTAGTGCACTTTCCATTGTCACACTGTCATGCTTTCACATTGTCACACTATCACACCATCACTCTATTGCAATTTCCACTATCACACTATCACACTTTCACAGTTTTGCACTAACTTCTGACCTTCTTTATGTGACATCCAACACTTTTCTTACTGTGGCACATTTCTTACTGCATACACACAATACCACGCACATGTCATCTAAGTCTTCACATGATATTGTGCACACATCAACTGCATTGTTTCTGCAGAATCCACTAAGTTTGACTCCATTGATTCATGATAATGTGCACACATCAACTACGTTGTTCCTACAAAATCCACTGAGTTTGACATCGATGAAAACTATTATCAACAAAATACCCCTTTGGCATTGATGGAAACACTATTGTTGAGATACTCCCCCCTTTTGTATGCTCATTTTGTGATAGCTTCCTCTTTGTCGTAGCTCTATTTTTATTCCCCCTTTGACATCAATGGAAAAGAGATATTCCCTACTGACTACACACATCCTGAGAGTGTCTTCCCTTGAGGCTGGGTAGCCTCAAAACTATAATGAAGTTTTATACATTTGAATGTAGAGTGAGAATGAATCCCAACTTCTCTTTGAGGTACTCAAAAGAGTCCCTAGGTAATGGATTAGTAAATATATCTGCAATATACTCTTTGGAAGGAATATATTATAATATAACCACCTGATATTGAACTTGTTCTCTGAGAAAGTGATACTTGATGGGAATATGCTTAGTTTTAGAGCGTTGAACAATATTTTTGGAGATATTGATAACACTTGTGTTTTCACACATGATGGAAACAGGTTACTCACAAGGAACTTGAATATCCTTAATATTGGTATTTATCCACAAGATTTGTGTAAAACAGGATGTTGTAGCTATATACTTTGCTTCAGTTGTAGAGAGGGAAATAAAAGTTTGTTTCTTGCTGAGCCAAGATAGTAAACAAATACCAAGGAAAAATTCACCTCCACTCATGCCTTTTCTATCATCAATAATGCATGTCCAATCTACATCTGTATAATCTCTGAGAACAAGGTCTGTAGTTTTTGGATACCATAGTCCATAATTACTAGTTCCTTGCAAATAACTTAATATTCTCTTGACTGCAAGAATATGAGTATCCTTGGGATTTGACTGAATCTTGCCTACCAAACCAACAACTTCAATGATGTCAAGTCTTGAAGCTATGAGATAGAGTACCTATCATGGATATGTAGATGGTTTGATCTACCTTTGAAGCATCATCATCCTTGCTGAGTTTGCAAGTGGTAGTCATAGGAGCACTTACTAGTACACAATTTTCCATTGCAAACTTTCTCAAAATTTCCTTCAAATATTTACCTTGGGAGATAAAAATTCTTTTTTTCAGATTGATGAATTTGTAAAACAAGGAAGAAAAAGAGTTATCCTAACATGGACATCTCAAACTCTTGTTGCATTAGCGCTGCAAACTTCTTACTCATCAATTCAATATTTATACCAAAAATAATGTCGTCAACATATACCACAATAATTAAAAGATCATTACCTTCATCCTTGATGTATAATTTATTATCAGATGCTTCCTTTTTTAATCCTTTCTAGTGAAAATACATGTCTAATATGTAATACCAAGCTCTTGGAGCCTATTTTGTCCCATGCAAATCTTTCTTTAATCTCCAAACATAATCATTATTTTTCAGTTAGCAAAAATCCTTATGGTTGCTCCACATACACTTCTTCCTCAAGGTCACCATTTAAAAATATGATTTGACATCCATCTGATAAAGTTTTAATTTTTTTAGCATGAAAAATCCAAAAGCATCCTGATGGCTTCAATTCTTGCAACATGGGTAAACGTTTCTTCAAACTCCACTCCTTCAACTTGAGCATACCCTCTGCATAACAATATGGTCTTGTTTCTAACTACCTGTCCATCTTCATTCAACTTGTTTATGTATACCCATTTAGTTCCAATTACCTTTTTGTATTTTGGTCTTGGAACAACATCCCATGTCTAATTTTTCTCCATTTAGTCTAGTTATTCATTCATATCTTTGATCCAATGTTCATCCTATCTTACTTGTAGAAAATTTTTGGGTTCAATCATGGACAATAGTGCAAAGTTTGCAGAGGTATATGTATCTATAATTTGTCTTCTAGTTAGTACACCTCTCTCCTTATTTTCAAGAAATTGACCTTCTGGATGATGTTTTTGAAGATACCTTGATGGAGTCTTTGGTTGTGACGTTTCCATTCTTTCCCACTCTTTTGAATCCTTTTCTTCTTGATTCCCATTTATGTTTTCATTTTTTGTTTCATTGTTCATTGGTTCTTCATTTGAGTCAACCTGATATTGGAGTCTCACTGGATAAAATGGTCCTTCATTTACCTTTACATCAATACTCTCAACTATCTTGTGGATCCTTGTGTTGTAGAATTTGTATCCTTTACTTCTAGAGGAGTATCCTAATATGGTACCTTCATCTTCTCTGGAATCAAAGTTTCCTAAGTTATCATCATTTCTTTTAATGTAGCATTTTTTTCCAAATATTTTCAAGTGCTTTATTGATGCTAGTCTTCCATGCCACAACTCATAGGGTTTTCTATCACTATTTACTAATATGTGTGCTTTGTTGAGGATGTTAAAAGTAGTTTGAACAACTTCTCCCCAAAAGGTTTTAGGTACCTCTAATTCATCAAGCATGGCTATGGCCATCTCTTGAACAGTTTTGGTCATCCTTTCCACTACTCCATTATGTTGAGGGGTTCTCGCAATAGAAATATGTCTCTCAATCCCATGTTTTCCACATAAACTATTGAATTCATTAGATGTGAATTCTCCTCCTCTATTTAACATTACACATTTGATTTTTAAGTCCATTTTATTTTCTGCGTAATCCTTGAAAATTTTAAATTTTTCAAAAGCTTCAAATTTATGCCTCAATAGTCCCACCCAATCCATTTTGATATAGTCATCAATTAAAAAAATGAAGTATATTTCACCTATGGGGGATTTTGTACTAGTAGGGACACAAATATCTATATGAATCAACTCAAGAGGTCGATTGGTGGAGTGTTCTATTTCCTTGAATTAAAATCTTGATTGTTTTCCAAGCTGACATGACTTGTAGATAATATTCTCAAGTTTGTATATTTTAAGCATATATCTTACATCATATTTCCTTTCGATCTTAACAAGATGATCAAAATTGATATGACCTAGTATTCTATGACAAATCCAACTTTCATTAGTTTTACCAATGCAACATTTTTATTTGCCTTCTTCTAAAACATACACATTCCTTGAAGTTCTGACTACCTTTACCACAATATTCCCTGTATTTTCATCCATTACCTCACATCCTCTTGAATGAAAAATAACATTGGGTTCTTGGTCACACATTTGATTTACACTCAATAAGTTATGTTTTAGGCCATCAACATATAGTACATTCTGTGATTTGGTCTTTCCCTTTTTATCTTCATCTAAAACAATTGTCCCTTTTCGTCAAATTTATTTCGAGAATTGTTTCCAAAAGTGACATTACCACCTTTTTCTTCAGTTAAGAATTCAAACTTACTTTTATCTCATGTCATGTGCTTGGATCAGCCACTGTCAATGTACCATTTATTTCCACTTTGGTAATGTTTTATTTTTTGTTTTTCTTAAAGATAGGAAACAACTTGCTTCTGCATTCACTTTATTTGTGTCCAAAATTATTTCATATGTGGCACTCGATGTCATTTAGTAAAGGAGAGAAATAATTTTGAACCATATCCTTTTGATATTTGTTTGATCTTATTCTTATATTTCTGTTATATATAAAAAGTCTACAACTTACAACCTTGTGTCCAAAATTTCCACAAGAGAAACAATATCCATAAAATAAATTTGGATGCCTTAGATTAAAAAACTTACTTGTGGGAAATGATATTTTTCTTCCAAATTGATAATATTCAAACTCTTATTTATTTCTTGCTTCATAATAGGGTTGATTTTGTTTGAACTACCCCTTTTTTTCATATTTTGCATTGATTGGTTGACTATTGGTTCCCTTGAGAACATTTTCATAACTTGTAGTATTTCCACTGGTTGACTTGTTGGTTCTTGATTCACCTTTGAAAATGTTTAAAATTTATTTATATCCTAGCCCTGTCTTGGCATGTGGCGACCTTTGATTACTCAATATTTTATCTAGGGTTTCATATCCATTTATGAATTTTATTTGAATCTTGGATTTCTCTAAATCTTTTCTTAAGAAAATTATTGGAGATACTTCACACACACCTAGGATTTATTTTTCCTAAATTTTTCCCTATGTTTATTAGTCATTAATTAGTATCCTATATTTTAGGGAGAGTATTCTCTTCACTTCACACTTCAGTTTGATCAGTTGAGTGGAGTCTAGATGCCACATTGGGATTATCACCTTGCAACATTGGGATCATCATTATCTAATTCTCATTGTCCTTGGGATCATCACCACACTAATGCATTACTCATGATTCCATAATCTCCTCCTCACTTCACTCTGTTTCAGTCAGTTAACTGAAAAATGATAGACTACTTAACTCATCTAAGTGGCAATTCACTCTCGTAACTGCCTGAGAGACTAGAGTAGGTGTCAGTTTACTCCCGTAACTACTGGTGTGTGTCCAAATCACTCTAGACCAACACTATGGTGCATTGGATTCTCCTCCAATGCACATTGGTTTAGTTATACATAGTATATCATGTGTAAATTATCATTCATTCATTTGATTAATGATAATTCTTCCATTCTTTCTCTCGTTCTTTTCTTTTCTCATATTTTCTCTGCAACTGTGTATTTCAATTCCCATCTAGATATATTCTATGCAGGTTCAACACATTTAGATGGTATAAGATCCGACAGACTACTAGGCAAAATACACACGAAAATATTTTTGCAGGTATCGAAGATTGAAGACAAAGGAAAAATGGAATTTCTTAAAGAATTCATTCTTATACTATAAAATTTATTTGCTTGGGAGGAGAAGATGATAATGCATCTTTGAGGAAGAGGATTATACCAATTAACTATTAACATAGATACAAAACCAACATGTTGGTTTACTATTGGGCCGACCCAAGTTCTGACTTCAGGATTACCAACTTCCCTTCTTCCATTGACCTCCTATATACTAGAAGGAAACACAATGCACAAAGTACACTGCACAGTCTCACTCAAGATGGTTATATGGGTGGCCACCAAACTCATATGTATATAGCCCTGGGATGGGATGTGTTTCTCTCTCAGAGGAATTGGATCTACACATTGTTAGACATATAACCCTCATTAGATCTTATTCCAGGCCAATTTCACAACTATTCTAATAGGACTTCATTAACCATTATAGCCACATGTGTTCAATAAAAAGTATTCATCTACTGTACCATAAGATTCAAATCTAACCACTAGCTCTGACATTCATTTACTTAAAGCTATTCTTTAGATTCCATTAGTTTATTCTTAGTGCGCAATGTTATTTCCTTTTATCATTTAGCATGTTCAACATAAACTTACTAAAGAAAATATAATCAAAAACACTGCATACATTCACAGAAAACATAGATATACCATGGTTTGCCCCTCTTGGGGCTACGCCCACAAAGATTTGTCGCTTGGGCTCTTTATTCATATTCTCGTAATATCTAGTGCTATGGACTGTTAGGATATTTAGACACTTAGGAGTTAGTAAGATCTACTTGGTCTATTGCGTCATTAGGTAAAATTGTGTTTTCTAGTGTGTTTCTTTAGTATGCATTAGTATGCATTTGTAGTTAGGAAATCCGACGGTCACGATATGTTCCTGACATAGAGTGATCTGACGATTCATACTCTCCTCGATCTTAATGGCCATTGATTCGCGGCTTAACACCTGATTGGTCCATGATCTCTATTTAAAGAGCATAGAGGGTCATTTTACAATGACTGATTGTGAGAAAATCTCTTGTAAAATCTCTTTGCAATCTTTTTCTTTGCATTAATAAACTGCTTCAAGTGGTTGCGTTAGCTGGGGCCGTTGGGGCTGTGGATGTTTCCCTGTAGGGGTTTTACCATGTGAAAACATTGTTGTGTTGATATTTTATATGGTTATGTGAGTGGTTATTGAAGGTGTTCATCCTCTGTTGGAATACCTGTGTTGTCGAACATGGTATCAGAGCCTGTTTGAAGACCCATTCCTGTTGAAGATTGAGATCGTAAAGCTTAGTTTCCTCATCTCCACTTTTTGTAATTTATGTACATTTCTAGGATGAGAGGACTATTCCATTGTGTTCGGAGCACTCGTTTCATTCAGGAACACTTTTCTTTTCACTTGAAAAGGTTTCTGTTTGCCCAAGATACGACCATTACAGTCAGATTCAGAGGTATAAAGCTTGAAAACACATTGTTAAAATTTTTGCAGAGTAGTATTTTGGTTTTATTTATTTCCGAGTTGCTACTCTTTTAGATCTACGTATTCTCTTTTCCCCACACCCTATGCAATCTTGAAAAATTAGAAACATATAAGAAAAGGTGCATCTTCCGGGTAAGCTAACCGAGATCTAACCCTTGTTGTCATCGAGAAGTGAAAATTTTTTCCTTGTGTGAAAAGAGTTTTTTTTTAGCAAGCTCTCCAAGGCCGTCTTCAACAACAAAAACAGCAACAACAACAACAACAACAACAACAACAACAACCCCAATCCTCCTTCTGAACATTACAATATGTTTTGCTAGATCATTTGGTTAAAATTTGCCTTATTACGTAAGAGGTCTTGAGTTCAAGTCTCTCTTTTGTTACCTTTTTTTGAAAAAGTTCATGCTAAAATTGTAAAGTGTATTTCACTTCAAGTATAAAAGTGAATCACTATAAGTAGTTTTAATATTTTATTTTAGAGTTATTTATTTTGCATGCAACTTTTCTGTTATAAAGTAGCTTCATTGTAAAAGTGATCCCCACTTCTCTTTATAAAAGTGGGTCACTTCATAAAGCAACTTACACAATCACGTGGTCATTTGGTTACCAATTGCGCCTTTTTTAAAAGGGCATAACTCTAACATCGGAAGTCCGTTTCAACAACATTTTTTTTAAACCGCACAACTTTTCGATCTCTTTCCACTCAAATAATCATTTTTAGTTTTTAAATCCACATTCTCTGCATATTTAATATAACTTCTACAAGTACTGTCTTGCTTACCAGCAACACCTACTTCCAATGGAAATCTCATATGGAAGATTTATTAAGAAGTAAAGGCTTGTACTGGATTACCTTGGGAAATGAGAAAGCACCCACTGATGCTAATAAGAAAGCCAAGTGGGATAA
>JASDQU010690002.1:17182-33886 GCA_032191745.1 Picea mariana
AGAGTGATCTGACTATTCATAGTCTCCTCGATCTTAACGACCATTGATCTGTGGCTTAATAACCGATTGGTCCATGATCTCTATTTAAAGAGCATGGAGGGTCATTTGTCGATGATCGATTGTGAGAAACACTCTTGTAAAATCTTTTTGTAATCTTTTTCTTTGCATTAATAAACTGCTCCAAATGGCAATGTTGGTTGGGGCCGTGGATGTTTCCTCTTAGGGGTTTTACCACATGAAAACATCGGTGTGTTGATCTTTGATCTGGCTATGTCAGTGGTTATTGAAGGTGTTCATCCTCTGTTGGAATACCTGTGTTGTCAAACACGCATTGTACATTTCTTCCACCATTACATTCGATCTCCACAGATCGAAAAATTATCTCCACAAGACCCCTTACCCAACTCAAGGATCTAATCAACCTCAGAAATACACACCAGAAAAAGGAAAACCCTCCCTTCGTCCTAGTACATTCTACTTATACAAACTGGGACAAATCCCTTACAAAAACCCTAACCCTAAGAGGATTAGGTTTGTCTACCTTCTTCTTGACTTAATAT
The DNA here is from genome assembly GCA_032191745.1 of Picea mariana. Classification (NCBI taxonomy): domain Eukaryota; kingdom Viridiplantae; phylum Streptophyta; class Pinopsida; order Pinales; family Pinaceae; genus Picea; species Picea mariana. The sequence goes on from JASDQU010690002.1 coordinate 17,743, forward strand.
CAACTAGTCCTCGATCTAACCATTGCTCCAAGTTGACGCTTATCCACTTTCCAACTACTCCGCAATAGGTTTTCCACATTGTAACTTCTTTTCTTGGCGCTGCTTTTCCTCTTTTTACAGTGTTGTTTTTCTTCTAATTCTGACACACTCCCTATTTTCCGTAGTTTCTTTCATTCCTTAAAAAATTCCTTGATTCTCCCCAAAATTGGCATGCACCAACAGGCCCCCAACACTGACATCGTGACTCGTCCCGAGTCACTCACAGACTCTTGCATATTTTATTTCATGTACCAGTGCTTCATACATCTCCATTATATGTTGGCATTGCTTGTTAGCCTAGTTTCTCTTTTTCATCATAGCTTCCACCACCTGTGTGGTGACTGGAGGTCTCAATATTTCTCCCACCTCCAAGATTATATGTTCGATGTGTAGTTTCACTGTGTTGATTTCCACGACCAACTGCTTCACCTTTTCCTCCAGGGGCTCCAACTGAGTTTGTCTTGCAATTTTCTGCGCCTGCGTTGCTTTCTACTTTGCTTGTAAGATCTTCATTTTTTCCACGGTCTTGATTTTATTGGGAAGTGGCATTGTATTCTATCGATGTTTTACATATGCCATTACTACATGCAGTTTATCTTCCCTTCCTTGCAGGTCTTGCAAGATCCCATCTTCTAAGATTTGTGTCCATAGTTGGGCACTCTTCTCCAACAACTCTATTATTCTTTGGATATCCTGTGCTATATTTTTTGCAAGTTCTATGGGATCATGTTCTTGTTGCACTCTAACTTCTAGAGGAGTAATGGGTACTGCATGCTCCTCCATTTCTTTTATCTGGTGCTTGTACTACTCCAAGGCCTACACTATTTTCCTCATCTTCTCTTCAAAAGATACTCCCTCTGATTCTGCATTGTCTGGGATGGTTCAAAATATTTCACCTATTTACTTATCCATATCCTCTATTTTTTGTTGCATATCTTATTTTCTTTCCCTTATTGGCTAACTACTTCCTTCAATGTGATATTTTCCTCTTGCGCTATCTGTAAGTTCGCGGCATCAGACCTTGCCCTGCACTTTATTTCCTGTGCGACACTTATTTGTAATTTATAAATCTCCTTCATTGGGATATTGGGAAACACCAAGTCCAATGTCTTGATTTCCTTTAGGGGCCTCTGTGTTGCCTCCTCGTCGATGAACAACATATCAGGGGTGATGATAAAATTGACGCTCCTCTGCATTGTAATTTTCACTGTTTCTCCAAGAGTCATTCCTTAGTTTTTGTTGGTTTGTCTTTTGATGACTACTATGCCTTGATCCTCAACTGCTCCAGCGGAGTTTTCACTTCTTGTATTTTCTCTAGAATTGAAGCCCTGTGATTATCGACACTATCCCATACCTATGATAGTCGATCTTTGACTTTTGTGTCTATTAGTTCCACATAATATGATGTCAGTGATGTTTCCAATTGTAATACCCCTAGGCCGAACCCAATTGTAAGTGTAAAATAAAAGTGTACTTAAGTTGGTGAGATGTTTGATATCATTTTTGTATGCACCTTTCATGGCATAATGCATGCATGTACTGCACAGTAAAATGATGGAGTGTACACATTCCAGTATACCACACTCAACAATATAAGTGCGCTCGACTTTGAGGCCAAGGAGACTTTGTGTATATGCTTTGTTTTATAGGTTGGTGAGCCAGGTTTGTGATGATTAGGTTGGAGAGCCTAGACGTTAAAGGCCAGTGAGCCTAATTTTGTATATATCTCATAATTAATATAAAATGCATCGTTGCGCGTAGACTGACCATGATAAAATAGTATGAGAGAATAAACTCCACTAGTTAGGGAAAGGGGGGGGGATAAAATTTAAGGAAAGGGGATAAGCTACGAAGATTAAACCAAAAAGGAATATTATATTAATATTCCTTAGGTATAAAGTATGGATAATTATTTTATCCTAAGTTCTAAGGATGGGTAAAAGTGGGCCAAAGTAACTCCCAAAATGACAAGTTTTAAGTTGGGAACATGCATACATATAGTTTGGACTTAGTTCATTTTCGGATTCATTCCATCATTCATTCATTCATTCAATCATTCCATTAGCATTCACATACTCATTGAGCTATCCTCCATACCTTCCTGTCACTGTACCTGAACCTGTATCCATAACCATACCTATTTGTGTACCTCGTTAGCTTGTGAGATGGACTGAAGAAGTGGGTTGTCAGGCCCATGGGATATTGAAGAGGTGGGTTGTCAGGCCCATGAGAAATATCTCTAGGAGAGAGAATTGTTGGGAATTGATTTTCGAAGGTGCTAAACTACAACTACAGGGATTTGAGACTTCCTGTCTGGCCTATTGTTGAAGCCCAAAAAGGAAGTGGTGCAACCGAAGGACTGTTGAGAAGAGAAGGGGCACACTTCCTGGGGTGGGATATGCATGTGGGGAATGAGGGATTGTAGGCTGTTAGTTTGAGTTGGCACCTATGACATAGTCTTTCCCGTTGTGTGATATAGCCAGCCTGGTTAAGAATCCCTTTATCTGGGTGGAGTTTAGTCCCATGTCAGGGGTGACCCACTGTTGAGAGTGATGAGCAATGTGGTCTAAGGATGGGAGGTTTTTTGAAGGTCTGCACGTAGTTGGTGATATTCTTACCAAGATAAGTGTTAATTATGTGATAAATTATATGTTGCATTATTATTTATGTGTATTTTTATGGGTTTATCTTATGTGTGGTTTATAATTGTGTTTATATTTATGGGTATTTCCTATATATGCTTCATGTGTATGTTTACTATTATTAAGTATGAATATGTGCATTTACATAATGTATTTGTCTATTTATGTTTTATATATAAAGTTATGGAAGAGTCCTGTGTGTATATGTTTTAATTTCATACACTTCAAACAATTTATGTGGCATAAATCAGTTGGATGTTGGATATGTTAGAATATGTTGAGCAGAGAATAAAAGAATTTTCTGGAGTAGCATGGCCTGACCTGGGTGGCTGAGGATGTTATAATATGGTATTAGAGATTCAGTTTTCAACACTAAGCCTGGATGGGCCGAACAAGTTGAGTTGAAGAAAAATTTCATAGAGGATTAATTTTGAAGTGGCCAAATTTCAGGTTGCAGAGCGTCCATGGTAAAAAGTAACAACAATTGCATAGAATTGGGAAAAAGCCCCAATTTATGTCGTCAAATTCATGGAAAAATTGAGAAATTCGGCCAAGTGGTGAGATATTATTGATTTAATATCTATTCTAGAAAATTCAAACCTGGAATTGGTTGGATTTGAAGTTAAAATGAAGCCACGATAGATGGAGCTAGATTAGTAATTAAAATTCTCAATTGTGAATTGAGTGTGGGAAAAATTTGTTCCAGAAATGTCAACCCAGAATGATTTTTTTTTTGTAGAGATAGAATTGGTGTTATCGAGGTGAAATTGAACAAATTTCATAGTTGCAGAATGCCTATGGTAAAATTGGGCACTGCATAGAAAAACGTTGGCATGCAGGTGAACACGCTAAATTTTGGCGCCGCGCGAAAAAATGTTGGTGTGTGGGTGCGCACGCTAATTTGTGGCTTGGCGCGGAAAATTTTTGACATGCGGGTGTGTGCGCTAAATTTTGGCACTACACGGAAAACTATTGGCATGTGGGTGCACGCACTAAAATTTGGCGCTGCGCGGAAAAATGTTAGCATGCGGGTGTGCGTGCTAAATTTAACATTGTGCAGTGCAGATTGAGTGATGCATCCGTAATACTGGTGCGTAGTGTGTATACTCATGATAAAATGATCGCAGTGTGTGCACACATGATAATGGAACACGTGGTGTGCGAAGTATTGGTAGAGCACAGAGGAATTTTGTTGGTGTGCACGCAATGTGGGTATATGTTGTCATGCAATTGTTTAATTAATGGTGCCCGCAGAGTAGTGGTGTGCGGTGGGGTCATACTAAACTTTGGCATGGTGTAGTGCATAGAGTGAAATGAGCATGGAATATCAGCGCGCGATACAAAATTTGCGTGCAACAAGTAATAGTGCAAGAACCAAAATTTTGCGTAGTGGATATTGGCGCACAACACAAAAGTAGTGTGCACTAGTTATTGGCGCGACAAAGAAGTGATGCACGGTAGTTATAGATGTGTTTAGCATGAATTACCTTGTGGTGTTAATGCGCATGCTAAATATGGGTGTACAGGTTGAAATTTATGTGCACGCAATCGCTCAGATGGTGAACAACAACAAAAAACCATCGATTTTCTGCGTCATTTTACACTGTTTGAAAGTCATCTTTTTGTAGTGCCTTTTTGAGGCCCTTAACAACGTTTTTATCTACTCAAAAACCACGAGAATAGAGTGCACCAAGTTACACTATGTTTATTTATCTCAAATAAAATAGCTCAGAGAGATCTTTCTAATGGTGTAAAATGTTCGTCAAACAGAGCTTTTATGAGAAAGTTACAACACAAACAGTGGAGGGTAAATTTTAAGACCCAACTAATTTCAAAGAGCCATAACTTTATTCTCTAGAATCAAATTGAGGTTCATGAGAAGTCAATGGAAATATATTGAACCATAGAATACATTTATAGAGCTGAATTAAATTTATGGGTATCTTAAAAATGTTTAATATGGAAAAGAAGGTACCTATAGCATTCCATACCAAAAACACGAATTGACCTAGAACTTTAGTAGGTTGTAACTAGCAGCGCAGAACCCCAAAAAAGGTGAAACTTGGATAGAGTGTCCAGAATATGTATATGAAGAAACCTAATTGAGCGCCTATGAAAAATCTAATGGAGTAGGTGAAAAAATGCATAATTACAACACAGAGTTGCGCCTAGTTGAAGTGTGAGCAGAAAAATTAATGGGCAATTTTCAAATAACCATAACTTTATGCTCAAGACTCAGAATTGAGCATGGAATAAGGTGTTGGAAATCCATCGGACAATAGAATATAAATATTCACCTAGAAAATTTATCCAGGCATTCAATTTTCTAGGAAATCAGAATAAATAATTATGATATATTATTCAACCAGAATGGTTCATATTTTCATGAAATTGTTGAAACAATTATCCTGACAAAGTTTTGTTGGTTGCACATTTTGCAGATTTAAAAACTAGATCATGATCAAGATCAAAAAAGAGTTTAGAGGAATGGAATATGCACATGTGACTTACAACCAGGAATATGAGATCAGAGGGATGTATGTCCATTTGGGCATTCAAGGAACAAACTCCAATGGACATGGAGAAGGAAGGGATGAAAACATGAATATGGTAGAGACCATTAAAAATTTGCAGAAGGTTCTCCAAAGCCATAAAGATGATAATGAAAGGATATTGAGAGACAAAGAGAAACAAGATGAATTCAACATGAAGTTAATGTAGATCTTGAACAAAATAGAAAAGAAATTGGATAAGGAGAGTGGCTCAAGAAAATCAGGAAGTCACATGTCTTCTGATGAGAAAACAAGAACCAGAAGTGTTAGCAGACATCACCATCACTCCCTGAGTCATTCCAATAAGAGAGCACACAACAACTCAAGTCCATCCCCTGTAAGGAAGGATAAGAGGTTTGGGGTGGATGAGCTACGAGGAGAAATGAACAAAATCAAACCTCCTAGATTTGATGGTGAGAACAAGAAGGATGATGATACAGAGCCATGGTTGTTGAGCATGAGAAAATATTTTCAATTGCATAATTATTCATCTCATGCAGAAGGAATAATTGACGTCTATCAAATCAAGGGAAAATAATCCATGTGGTGGGATCAACTTGTGTAGTTGCAGCCCATTAAAGAGAAAAGTGTTACTTGGAGGGAATTGAAGAAGTATTTTGAAAAGAAATACTTCATTAAGAGATACTATGACAATAAAATGAAAGAGTTCTTTGAAACCAAGCTTGGGAGTATGACCATAGATGAATATGAGAGAAATTTTTTAGAGCTGTTGAAGTATGTTTCTTTCATCAAGGATGAGACAGTTAAGATTCATAAATATTTGAGTGGATTTCCATCATTCATCAGTGAAAAAATACAGTATGACGATTCAAAAACATTGGAGGAGACCATAAGGCGAGCTAAATGCCTATATGATGAGCAAAAATCAAGGCCAACTTTCCAAAAATATTGGGAAGACAAAAATAAATTCAAGATGGATCAGAGGAAGAAGGTAACTAATCCATCATTCTTCATAAATAATCCTCAGGGACAACCAAATTCTAGAGAACCCAAAATGATTGAGACAGGGGTTCAAAGTCCATGGAAACCACCTATTCAATGTTGGGGTTGTAAAGGATATCAGATGTTCATAGATTGTCCTCATAGAGGTAAAAAAGTGAGGACTATTCACAATGTACAACAAGATGAAAGAATGGAGAACATGGGAGGAAATGTACCAAGGATCCATGCATCCCTGGACAACAAGAAAGTAGAGCATCAGTCACATATGATTGAAGTGGAAGGTATGATCAGCAACCAAACCATTGCTATTTTAATTGGTTTAGGGGCTAGTCATAGTTATATAGATCCTAAGATGGTGGAAATTTTGCATTTTCCAAGAAGCAAGCATGGAAAATCTTGGTTGGTGCGACAGACTACCATATCCAAAAGAAAAGTTAATGAAATGGTTATGTCATGTCTTATGGACATGAATGGACTAAACACCAGGGAAGATTTGAACATCTTGCCTTTAGGTTCCTATGACTATCTAATTGAGATGGATTGGTTGGACCAACATCATGACATCATAGAATTTCATAACAAGGAATTTACTTGCTTGGATAAGGAAGGGAACCTAAGGAAAGTGCAGGGAATTCCCAGGGCATTAACCATCAGAGAAATTTCATCATTTTAGCTGAAGAATGTTACAAAGAAGGGTGTCAAACATTTGCAGCTCATATGGAAGAGACACCTAAAGATAAGGTGCCAAATTTGGAAGATCATGCAATCCTAGAAGATTTTGAATATGTTTTCAAGGAGGTACTAGGACTACCCCCAAAGAGAGATATTGATTTCTCTATAAATTTAATGCATGGAGTAGCTCCAGTTTCAAAGACTCCTTACAAAATGAGTACACCAGAGTTGAAGGAGTTCCAAATGTAGCTTGAAGAACTTCTTAAGAAGGGGTATATACACCCAAGTGTGTCACCTTGGGGTGTGCAAGTCTTGTTTTTGAAGAAGAAATATGGGACATTAAGATTGTGCATTGATTTCAGATAGTTGAATAAAATGTCTGTAAATAACAAGTATCCTGTGCCAAGGATTGATGATCTCTTTGATTAATTGAAGGATACAAATATATTTTCAAAGATTGGCCTTAGGTCAGAATACCATTAGGTAAGGATTAAAGAGGAAGATCTCAGCAAGACCGCCTTTAGGACAAGGTATGGTCATTATGAGTTCACAGTGGTTTCATTTGGGTTATCAAATGCACCATCTCTTTTCATGTGCTTAATGAATGGTGTCTTCCGAGAATATTTAGACAAGTTTTTCATTGTCTTTTTGGATGGCATCCTTGTATATTCCAAGTTAGAAGAAGAGCATGAGAATCATTTGAGGATGGTCTTGAAAGTATTAAGGGATCATCAATTGTATGCCAAATTGAGAAAGTGCTCATTTTATCCGAAGAAAATTCATTATTTGGGACACATAATTTTAGAGGATGGGATAGAAGTGGATCATGAGAAGATAGAATCCACTAGAGAATGGTCAGTGCCAAAGAATGTGACAGAGGCCAAATCATTCATGGGCCTTGCAAGATACTATATGAGATTTATTGAAGGATTCTCAAAGATTGCACACCCAATCACTTCCTTACAAAAGAAGGGTGTGAAGTTTCAGTGGACATTGGATTGTGAGAAGAGTTTCCAACACTTGAAGAAATTATTAACAAGTGATCCAATACTAAGGATTGTAGACCAAAACGAAGACTTCATTGTATGCACAAATGCATGTAAAGAAGGACTTGGTGGAGTCCTCAGTCAAAATGGGTTTGTTATATTTTATGAATCAAGGAAGTTGAAGGAGCATGAAAGACACTATGCCACTCATGATTTGGAGTTGGTAGCCATAGTGCATGCCTTGAAGAAATGGAGACACTACCTCATGGGGAAACTATTTGAGATGAGGATAGACCATAATGGTCTGAAATATTTATTTGATCAGCCAACTATAAATGCTAGGTAAAACAAATGGTTAGAGTTTCTAATTGAATATGACTTTGATATAAAGCATATCAAGGGGAAAGAGAACAAAGTGGTTGATGCACTTGAAAAAAGAGTGAATTAATTGCATGCTACGACCATTAGCATGTACCGATCAGATTTGAAAGACATAATTTAGGAGGCTGCAAAATTAGATTTGCAATACAATGAATTAGTGGCAAAATTATAGCAAGGTAATTTGCAGCATACAATTGAAGAATATAATCTAGATAATGATGAAATTCTAAAGTACAGGGGCATAATTTATGTACCAAGTTCCCATGAATTGAAAAGTATGATATTGAGAGAAATGAATAATGTACCTTATGTTGGGAACCTAGGTTATCAGAAAACTATTGCAGTTGTCAAGAGTCAATATTATTGGCCAGGAATGAAGAAATAAGTTGTTGATTTTATTTCCAAATGTTTGGAATGTCAAAAGGTAAAAGTTGAGCATGGAAACCCAGCTGGTTTGCTACAACCATTACCCATTCCTAAGTGGAAATGGGAAGTTGTAACCATGGATTTCATCACCAAACTACCTAGAATAAACAAGCAACATGATTATATCATGGTAGTGGTGGATAAGCTTACTAAAGCCGCCCATTTTATTCTATTTAAGCTCACTCACAAGGAAACCAACATTGTTGATATTTATATGGGATCAATTGCTCGATTACATGGTATACCCAAGACAATTGTGTTTGACAGAGATCCAAAATTTACCTCAAATTTTTGGAAAGGATTATTTAATGGATTTGGAACAAATTTGAATTTTAGTACAACTTATCATCCATATTCAGATGGACAAGAAGAGAGGGTGAATCAAGTGATTGAGGATATGTTGAGGATGTATGTGATGGATAAACCATGAAAATGGGAAGCTACCTACACTTAGTAGAGTTTTCTTAGAGAAACGGGTACCAAACATCTCTAAAGATGAGCCCATTTGAGGCACTTTATGGTAGAAAATGAAACACACCAGTAAGTTGGGATAACCTAGAAGATAGAGCAGCGGTTGGGATAGATTTAGTCAGGGAAATGGAGGAGAAAATGTTGAAAATAAAACAAAATTTAAGGGCTTCCCAGGAAAGGCATAAAAGCTACGATGATAAGGGTAGAACTCACAGGGAATTTAAAGTTGGGGACCATGTATTCTTGAAAGTGAAATCCAACAGAAGCTCCCTGAAGTTGGAAAATTGTTCAAAGTTGGCAGATCGCTATTGTGAGCCATTTGAAATCCTAGAGAGGATTGGTCCAATGGCTTATATGATTGAATTTCCTGTATCTATTTCTTTTAATAATGTATTATATGTATCATTGCTCAAGAAATATATACATGATGCTAATCATTTTATTGATTGGAATGTGATTCAGGTGGAGAGAGAAGGCGATTTCCAAGTGCATCTGGTATGCATTCTGGACCGGAAAATAAACATCTCCGTAATTGAGCCATAGGGCTTGTAAAGGTCCAATGGACCCGATATGGTTCTAAGGACACTACTTGGGAACATGAGGATGCAATGTGGGTAGAATGCCCGCATCGTTTTGAGGATTGTTGAAAATTTTGTTGTATATGTGTACATAATGCACTGAGGATGGTGCATAAATAAGGGGAGGGGACTGTAATACCCCTAGGCCGAACCCAATTGTAAATGTAAAATGAAAATGTAATTAAGATGGTGAGCTATTTGATATCATTTTTGTATGCACCTTTCATGGCATAGTACGTGCATGTATTGCACAGTAAAATGATGAAGTGTACACATTCCAGGATACCATGCGCAACAACTTAAGTGCACTCGATTTTTTGTATATGTTTTGTTTTATAGGCTAGTGAGCCAAGTTTGTGATTATTAGGCCAGAGAGACAAGATGTTAAAGGACAGTGAACCTATTTTTGTATATTTCTCATCATTAATATAAAATACATCGTTGCGTGTAGACTGACCATGATAAAAGAGTATGGGGGACTAAAGTCCACTAATTAGGGAAACGGGTGGGCTAAAAGCTAAGGAAAGGGGCTAAGCTAGGGATATTAATCCAAAAATGAATATTATATTGATATTTATTAAGTATTAAGTATGGATAATTATTTTATCCTAAGTTCTATGGATGGGGACAAGTGGGCCAAAGTAGCTCCCAACATGATAAGTCTCAAGTTGGGGACATGCATACATATAGTTTGGACTTAGTTAATTTTTAGATTCCTTCCATCATTCAGTCATTCAGTCAATCATTCCATCATAATTCACACACTCATTGAGCTATCCTCTGTACCTTCCTATCATTGTACCTGAACCTGTATCCATAACCATACATGTTTGTGTACCTAGTTAGCTTACAAGCTGGACTAAAGAAGCGGGTTATCAGGCCCATGGGATATTGAAGAGGTAGATTTCCAGGCCCATGAGCGATCTCTCTGGGTGAAAGAATAGTTGGGAATTGATTTCTGAAGGTGATAAACTGTAGCTACAGGGATTTGAGACTTCCTGTCCGACTTGTTGTCGAAGCCCAGAAAGGAAGTGGGGTAGCCGAAGGACTGTTGAGAAGAGAAGGGGAACACTTCCTGGGGTGGGACAGGCATGTGGGGAATGAGGGACTGTAGGCTTTTAGTTTGAGTTGGAACCTGTGATAGAGACTTTCCTATTGTCTGAGATCATTAGCCTAGTTAGGAATCCATTTACTCGGGTGGAGTTTAGTCCCAGCTCGGGGGTGATCCACTACTGAGAGTGATGAGCAGTGTGGTATAAGGTTGGGAGGTTTGTAGAATGTCTTCACGAAATTGGTGATATTATTACCAAGATAAGTATCAATTGTGTGATAAATTACATGTTGCATTATTATTTATGTGTGTATTTGTATGGGTTTTTCTTATGTGTGGTTTATAACTGTGTTTATATTTATGTGTATTTCCTGTATAGGCTACATGTGTATGTTTACTGTTATTAAGTATGAATCCATGCATTTACATATATAGTTCTGCAAGAGTTTTGTGTGTATATGTTTTAATTGCATGCAGTTTGAAAAATTTATGTGGCACAGCTCAGTTGGAGGCTGGGTATGTTACAATATTTTGAGCAGAGAATAAAATCATTTTCTACAGTAGCATGGCCCAGCCTAGGTGGTCGAGGATGTTACACCAGTGGTTTTCTATGGGTCTTTAGCTTCTTCTTGGAGCCACTTGATTTCTCTTCTGTTCTCATCTTTTGGGAATCTAATGGCTTAGATTCCTCTAGCATATGTTTATCCATGCCTATCTCCTTCACAAATTTTTCCTCCATAGGTATATCACGTGTCTCCATTTGTACTTTTTCTATGCACACATGTTTTCTTATTCCTCTTGGTTCCTGTGTTGTGCACGGTGGATCTTGTGTAGAACCAAGTTGTGATTTCTTCTGTGTCATGGATTTCTTTGGTGTGGGGTTGCTTCCCCCCACTTGGCCTTATGCGGCATTCTTATTTTTCTCGCACCGTTTGTGCCTATCTTCTGGATGAGGATTGTTCTATCTTGTGTTTAAGTCTGTCTTCCTGGCACTTCTTTTGGGATTGCGGGCAGTTTCCATTCCTCAGGCCACTCCTGGACCTCCATATATATGTCCTACATCGTCATGCAATAACTCAGTCATAGCCACTCCTTGGTTGGTTCCCTCTTCTCTTTTACCCACATGTTGTGGCACGATGCTTGAAATTTTTTTGTCTGTCCAAACTCTTACACAGTCTCTTGGGAAATCCTCCATGTGTCAGCTAAATGGTTCTGGATCTCCGAAAAGTATATAGAGAATACATCGATGTTTATTTTCTTTGCCATTGGGTCTATTTTTCTTCTTAGAGATGTGTAGCAGGATGCACCACACTTTCCTATTCTCTGTAGGAACATATTGTATGTTGGTTCTTTCCATCCTACAAATGCAATGAGGATGCGTAACCATGAGTAGTGGAACTCAAAGCCTCAATCCTGTGTGTCCTTGCAATCCTCCAAGAAATAATTAAGAAGATAAGGGTGACAACCCATCGAGCTCCCCTTCGCACACTTTGCTTTAGATGCTACCACTCCTACTGGTACTTCCTCCTTTCTACACTTGCACATTAACTTGCACCCTAGCATTCTTGTAGCAAATTGCATCACAAGATAATTTATGTCACTAATCCTGATTCCCCTATTTCCTCTCTCCGCGCCATAATTTTCCTTGATTTCATCAGAGATGGATTTTTATTTAGTTGTGTGCTCTAAGTAATGCTTTGGCTTCTCCCCATCCATGGGTATCCGAATGATGGCTACGATCAAGTCAACATTGATAGGCACTGGCCTATCGATCCAAAAAATTCTTCCATGCACCCTTTGTAGGAGTTGCTTCACACATCCATTGATGTGTTTATTGCACCCATTGTGTGGTATATCTAGAAAATTCATGATCCATGTATTGTAGATCCCCATGATCCACTGTGTAGGCTGCAACACTGGTGTGCCAGATGGGTCCTCTCCTCTACTCTCCATATAGTTATGCTATACTAAATCTAGGAATTTGACTGTCAGCCACATCATGATCAGCGTGTTTCATGGTGTATAATCCTCCCACCATCTCATCGTCTTCCTTTACTCCCTCTGGGATTTTTTGCATTACTATTTCCAATTCCTCTTGTGTGTGCGATATTCCCTACACATTTCTCTCAGCTCATTCCTTCTACTTCCCTTGCAAGGATGACACCTCGACCTCTGGTACACCTTGGTGCTATGTTTCATGCTCTTCTTTTGGATCTAGGCCCTACTACACTGAATATGTGGCCTGTTCTCCCTGTTGTGTCCATTTTCCCCTTGAGACCTCTGATTATGTCCTCTCTACATCCTCCTCAGGTTGTCCGACCTCCTGTGATGGGTTTCGTTCCGCATTAACTTGTCGAGTATGTGAATCATATTCTGGTTTATGGATCTCATCCACATCCATGATTGTGGGCATGTCTTGCATCCCTATTTGTGTCACCCGAGGATTACTTCTCATGTTTCGCCTGACCCTGCCCAATGCTTCAATGTGTGGTGGAGACATATTGTTAAGATTCAGACTATTGAACCTTAATTCTCCACCTGCTATCACGAGTTCTCACTCTTTCATGCTTAAACTTCTCTCTCTCTTCTTCTCCATAGAGAAAAAAACACAAATAACCATGTTTCCCCCCTTTTTTCAACTTTATAGCAGGGCAATGTACTGACAGTTGTTTCACACTGACAATTGTCACTTTTTCAGTTTTTCTCGCGTGCTCCACTTTTTATGTCTGTCAACTATTTTCTAGTGCGCAATGTCTTCAACATTGGTTTTTCTGCGGCACATTGTTATTTATAAATCTATTACATAAAAAACCCTCTAATATTCTTCTATCTTTTTGTCTTTTTGTTATATTTCTTCTTTTTATTGATTTTTGTCTTTTTCTTCTAACATCCACTATATACAATATGTACAATCATAAATTCTCTCTTTGTTTTTACCTCAGTTTGTTAGGTTGATTGTCCTAGCACATCTTCATTCGACTGCCAGTCACCAATCCTCTAATATTCTTTCCTGCAAGATCTTTCAATTGCACAATACCTCCATTTGTAATGACCTCTACTTGATAAGGCCCTAACCAGTGCATTTTGAACTTCCCTGGGTGTTGTAGATATCTACTATCATAGGGAAGAACTAGATCTCCTTCCTTAAATATTTTATTATTTATGTGCCTATCATGACAAGCTTTGTCCTTCTCTTTCTGTACCTCTTGATGAAATCTTATTAAAATTTTGTCTTCTTCCAACTCCATCAGTTGATCCAATCTTTCCTTTGGAGCACCTTCTTCTATCATGTTGGTGATTTCTACAATGCACATAATAGGTACTAAATAATCCAATGGAACCACTACTTCCTGCCCATACACCATTCTGAATGGTGTCTATCTTGTAATATTCTTTCATTTAGTCCGGCAAGCCCATAACATTGTTGATACCTTCAAATCCCAATCATCCCTATTCACATTGCAAATCAATGTCAATGCATTCTCTAGAATCTTGTTAAAATATTCTACTGTACCATTTTCTTGAGGGTGGTAAGGTGTGCTCTTCTGATGATATATCTTGAGTTCTTACTTCATATCTCTGATTGTACTATTAATGAAATGGGTTTCCTGATCACTCAAAAAAATTCTAGGACATCAAAATCTGATCACCACATTCTCAAAGAGAAACCACATTGTCGTTTTGGCACTGCAGTCCTTCACTGGGGTTGCTTCTTCCCATATGGTTAAGTATTATGTCGCATTGATGATGTATCTGTCTCCTAATCTCCTTATAGGTGGATTAATGGGTCCAATGAAATCCACAACCCATTTATCAAACACTTGTAAGGTTACTTGGGGCATAAGTGGTATTTCATCCCTTCTGGATGGTTTTCCCACCCTCTGACAAACATCACATGTTTGATAGTATTCCTTTGCGTCATTATCTACAATAGGCCACCATAATCCTATGCACAACACCTTCTATGTTGTAGGCTTTCCTACATAGTTCCCTCCAACTATCCCTTCATGTGCTTCTACTAGCACCATGGAGCGTTCATGCTCCATCACACATCTTCTTAGAATTCCATCTGCACCTAACTTGTATAAATGACCTGCAATCAGCTGATATTATGCAGCGCGCACTACCAACTATTTTTTCTGTGTGACAGTAAATTCCTTGGGAGTCATTCCTGTGCTCAATAATATAACAATGTCAGCAAAATAATCATCAACAATCTGAATAGAAAATAATTTGGCATACAAAAAATTCTCCTCCAAGTTCTTTGGATTTTCTCGATTAGTAATTCTTGATAGATGATATGGTTTTGCAGTCATCTTCCATGGTTTTAATATGATTTCAAGATCATATTCATAAAAACGTAACATCCATCTATAGATCCTTCCCCCCAACACTGGCTTGTTAACTTGGTACTTCAATGCGGAATGATCTGTAAACATCTTAAAATGTTGACCTAATAAATAATGTTTCAACTTCTGTAAGGCATATACCATAGCTATACATTCCCTTTCTGTAGTATTATAGTTCTACGCAAACTCAAATAACTTTCTACTAGCAAAACATATTGGGTGATCAATGTCTCCTTTACCTGGTTGTGACAATACTACTACAAGTGAAATGGATGAAGCGTCCACATGCACATGAAATTATTTTGTCCAATCTGGAAAGATCATAATTGGTGTTGTCACCATATTCTCTTTCAGTATGTCCAATCTCTCTTGGAATTCATCATTTCATTGAAACATGATGTCTTTATTTAGTAACTTCTCCATGGGCACAGTAATATTTGCATACCCCTTTATGAATTTCCTATAGTACCCTGTGTAGCCCAATGTTTCTCTCAATCGGCGCACTGAATTTGATGGTGGTAAATTGACATTAATAACAATATTTACAGGGTCTACTATCAAGCTTTGTTTGCATACAATATGTCCAAGTAGGATTCAAAATGAGGTATTGAATATACATTTTTTAATGTTCAAGGAAATATGACATTAACTACATCTCTCTAACATTAACCTCAAAATTTCTACATGGTCCTTCAATAAACTGAATATTTTCCAATCATCCAAATAAAATTCTAAAACATTGTGTATAAAATCCTTGAATGTAGCTACTACTACTCTGGAAAATATTGTTGGTGCATTATTTAAACCAAATAGAATTACTCTGTACTAATATGACCCCCACTCTATTGCAAATGTGGTTTTGTACCTGTCCTCTGGAGTAATTCTGATCTGATGGTAACCTGAAAATCCATATGTGAAGAAGTACACTTCATGTCCTCCCACATTCTCTAAAACCTCATTTGTAAATGGAGTAGGAAAAGGATCATGCAAGCATGCATAATTTAATTACATCAGATACGCACATATCCTAATCC
>JASDQU010690004.1:0-14222 GCA_032191745.1 Picea mariana
TAACTAAAGAGGATAGACTATACCCTTAGCCATACTACCCGACTACCTAGGTACTAGAGAGTATCTTCCCGAGTGCTGTTCTCGGTGACACTATAGCAGTCCGGCAGTCGATAGGTTTATCTAAGGAGGGCTTCAAGAAATCTAGACCGATCCGTACACAGGTGCTGTCTGATGCGCTACCACTCGAAGGGGTACCAACAGGGGTTACAAGGGTGGCCAACAGATGTGCGCTTAAGAACCACTTGTATTTCCTGCGTGTATGAATCCCTCAACTGCGGGTTTATGCACGTAACGACATATCTCTATGGCTTAAAGACGCCGGAATACGTCTCTACCCTAAAAACAAATACCCACAATTTCTGCCAAGGAAAGTTCTCTGATACCACTTGCAAGATACCAGATCTACTAAATACGCAGAACAGAAATAAAATTCTAGGAATGGCAGAATAATAGTAATATAACCAGCATAATCATCCACAATAACACAGAAATAATATGAGAAAAGCAATCGAAATAACACTTTGATTCAGAAAGCAATTTTCATAGGCCTCTTCGAGGGGGCAACCTCCAGTCGAGCAACGCTCTGTTACAATAATCTCCAAGCTAGGGTTTTCATACCCTCGACCCTTATTTATACTAAATATTTCTATTAAGAGAAGAATATAGAGGAAGATCCTTCTAGAAGCGAAAGCTTCTATTAGGTCTTCTTACATTTGCCTTATTCTATGTTATTGAAAGGCCTTATTAATATTGACCTTTATTACATCCAAATACATTGATCTACCTATGTGCGGGTTAGGACCTTAACATAGGAATAAACTTATGCTTCAGGGCTTTAAAGAAGATTTCATCCATATAGGGCCAAGAACAACACCTTGAACCCACACACATGACCTCCAAAGAGTATCATTTTCCTCTTAGTGGGAATATTGGTGGCATTAGGATTTTTGGAGAAGTAGGTATTGATTTCAATACTTGGACCAAGGTCAAGTGAGGAAACTTGCTCATTAGGCCTAAAACGTAGCTTCTAGGGTGAGAAAACAACGAGTCTCAAACCACCACAAATGATCTCTTTGTGGGATATTTGTCCTTTGAGTTGTAATATGAATACCATTAAAAGGTTTTGAGCACCAAATATATTTCATGGGGCATTAGACATGGTCAAGGGAGGAAAATATAGACTTAGGACCTAAAGTAAGCTTCTAGGAATACAACTCCAAGAACAACACTTAGAATCTCCACACATAATGTATTGAGAGTATCATCTCCCTCTTAGTTGGGATATGGGCACCATTAGAAGGTTTTGAACTATAAGTCCAAGTCTCATTTCCTTGACCATGGTTGGCGGAAGAAACTCATGCCTCAAACCCTCAAGGTAGCTTCTAAGGATGAAGGGACATGAACTGTTGAAAGATTAGTTGTTGAAAGATTGGTTGTCATTGATGTCAACCCTTGAACAAGAAGTTAACAAGTTGCATGTCATTATGAGTTGGCCCTAAATTAGGAAAAAGGTAAATTCTTGAAAAAAACCCCCAGCTAATTTTAGAAAATTCTAAGATGAATCTAAAACTGAGCAATAACTAAGAGCTAACTAGAGTGACACTATTCGTCAACTCAATTTTTTGATTACATACATAAACAAAGAGATAACTGATAATTAAAAATAAAAATAAAAAACCTGCAAAAACACTACAACTTGAATTTGAGGCATCATATGAAGGATTTTGGTTCGAGAAAAGTGTCGAAACGGATTTTGATATGATAAATTAGATCAACATGACAACAAAATTGTCAAGACACAACTCCCTATAAAATTTCAGCCCAATCGGATAACCGAGTCAAAAGTTATGACTCTCGAAAATCCCTGCACTTTTTAATGAGATCCTCATTGGAAACACATAAATACATAGAAGAGTCAATTGAATATTTCAGTGTGAATATAGATTGGTGGATCTGAGGCAATGAGATGAAGGCAACAAATTTTAGCGAAGGGAGAAGTTTACAAGAGTTGAGTGTATGGAAGAAACGTTACTTAAGTGTCTTTGAGGTAATCCGTGAGTTGCGAAAGGGAAACACATGGACATCAAGATCAAAGATCTAATCCACCAAGTCAACTATAGATTGAAGTCTTGATGAGATGTTGATATAAATAGCAACAACAACAGGTTATCAATTACAATGACATAGGTAGTGATAAATTGGTCTAAATTTATATTTCAGGGCGGTTGGATGGGGAAAGGAAAGGGGGTTGTATCCTCCTTTTGGTTCTAGTCAGTAAATTAGGAAGTTGTAGCTTCCTTTAGGTTGAAGCTTGTAAATAGGAGGTTGGAGCCTCCTTCCAGTTGTATCTATAGAAATAAGAAGTTGGTGCTTCCAATTAATGCACTCCCGATAAATAAGAAAAACATTCCATGGTTTTCTCTCGCATTAGGTTTCCACGTAAAATTTTGGTGTACCGTGTTTATGTGATGTTTATGCATTGAATTATGGTGTTGATGATATATTGAATGCTAATGATAAACTATTGAACAATATTGGAGGTTTTATATTGTGATTAAAGGTACTAATATTTCTCATACTGATTCACCCCCCTCTCAATATTCCAACATAAATAAGGACTTAAACCACTATATAAGACCTTTTTATGGGATTATTGGCCTTTAAGAGAGATATGGGCTCTATTGGAAGGTTTTTATCACTAGATTTGGGTCATGTGGCTTAGACGTGGTTGGGGGAGGAAACCCTAGATTTAGGCCCTAAATAAATATTTTAGGCATCCTAGACCAATAATGTCACCTCAAACATGGGTCTCAGAGCCCTGGACATGGTTAGGGGAGGAAACATGAACCTTATGCCCTAAAGGAAGCTTCTATCAATCCAAGGAAAATAAGGATGCCTTGAACAACCATACATGGCCTCTTGAGGGTATCCTTGGCATATGATTGGGGAGGTTGGTGGCACTAGGTGGTTTGGGTGGTAGGTATGTGTCCTAGGGCCTTGTAAATGACCTAGGGAAGAAGGCCATGCCTTAGGTACTAAATAAATCTTTGAGGCATCTAGAGCCATGAGAAATGCCTCAAAGCACCACACATGACCTCTTGAGGGTATCCTTGGCCTCTAACATAGCATGTTAGTTCCTTCACAAGGTTTTGAGCATTAGGTATGGGTCTTAAGGCCTTGATATGGTTGAGGGAAACCCAAGCCTTAGCTAGATTATAAAGCTTCTAGGAATCCAGGTTCAAACATGATGCCTCAAACCACCACACCCAACTTATTGAGGTTTTAGGTAGCTTCTAGGGATCAATGACCATGAATGGCTCTTGAAACCACCATAGATGACCTCTCGAGGGGATCTTTGGACTTCAAGTGGGGATATGGGAATCATTAGGATATTTTGAACACTGGATATGGGTCTTGGGTACTTGGGCATGATTGAGAGAGTAAACCCAAGCCTTAGGTATTAAAGTAATATTCTAGGGATAAAGGGCCAACAGTGACATGTTGAACCACCGCAAAGGACCTTTCTAGGGTATCCTTAGTCTCTACATGGTGATAGTTAGCATTATGCTTTTTTGGACATTAAGTATGAGTATTTGTACCCTAGATATGTTTAGGAAACTTAAGAGTTAGTCCATAAAGGAAGATTATAGGCTTCTAGGGCCAATAATGACACCTTACACCACCACAAATGACCTCTTAAGGGAATCATTTGCCTCTAACTAGGTATAGTGGTACCATTACCAGTTTTTAGCATTAGGTATGGGTATAAAGGCCCTAGACATAGTAAGGGGAGGAAACATGAACCTTAGGACCTAAAAAAAACTTCTATCCATCTAGGGCCATTAAATATGTATTGAAAAAATTCACTCATGGCCTCTTGAGGGTATCCTGGCCTATGATTGGGGATGTCAATGCCACTGGGTGGTTTTGAGAAGTAGGTATGTGTTTGAGGGTATTGGAAATGATATAGGGAAGAATACCATGCCTTAGGTACTAAAAAAATATTTGAGGCATCCAAATCCATGAACAATGCCTCAAAGCACCACACATGACCTTTGGAGGGTTTCCTTGGCCTGTAAGAAAGGATGTCAGTTCTCTTAGAAGGTTTTGAGTATTAGGTATGGGTATCAAGGCCTTGATATAGTCGAGGGGGGAAACCCAATCCTTAGTCAAAGTACAAATATCTAAGCATCCAGGGAAAATTTACACAATGCCTCAAACCACCACACCTATCCTCTCAAGGTTTTAGGAAGCTTCTAGGGATAAAGGATCATGAATAACACCTCAAACCACCATAGATGACCTATCAAGGGTATCTTTGGCCTTCAAGTGGTAATATGGGAATCATTATAATATTTTTAGCACTAGGTATGGGTCTTAGGTCTTTGGACATGATTGAGAGAGGAAACCCAAGCCTTAGGTCCTAAATGTTATTGGATAAATCGGTAGGTGAGGACACTAACAGATCTCCCTAGATCCATCTGGATCTAGAACAAAGAAAGATAGGACATGACTCTTTCCCTAGATTTTGACCATTGAATTAACTAGGAGGCAAGAACAAATAACATACCTTATTATTGCTTCCTATGCTCTTTGTTGCTCCTGCTTCACTCCAGTGCTCTCGTGCAGCCAAGACCAAGACAACACAAACCAACCAAAGTGAAGATAGCACAATCTATTCAACAATCAATCTATGTATATGATCAAGGAATTATACAATAAAGTGGAAATAGCTTTATGGGAAAGGGACATGCCACTATATCATATTAATGGAATGTAAAGATTACAACCTGAGCCTTGATGTCGCAAACTTCCTTTCGATGCCTCTTGGCTCCAACACACACACTTGCTCAATCCTTACATGAAGAAGATCAACTCCTTTTGATAAACTTGCTAGAGTCTCCAAGTTGTTGTTCAAGATTCAATCCTTCACACAATTCTTTCACCAATTCTCCAATGAATCTTTCTTAACCTTTTCCATGAGAATTCTCTCAATATATAGAAGAGAATGAATTAGTTAATTGGATAAGAATGATCCCAAAATATCAGGGAATCTAGTACTAGGATAACCATTCGAATGCCAACCCATCCTTCTAGAAGATTCCCTTCTAGAAGCATCGAGAATTCATCTTTTTCCATGCTTTAGGAAGAGTTCGCACCATAGCTGTTCAATAGAGTGCGAGAAGTTCGCACCTTGGCTTAAGGCAGCCTGCGAGAATGAGTCATTCTCGCAGCCAAATATACTAGCAGCCTGTGAACCCTCTTCAAAAATGAGTTTTCTGGGAAGAGATGAAGGTAAATTTTCTCAAGAGAAAGTTCTAATGAAGAGCCTGAGTACGCCATCATCAATACATCATCATGACGACCAAAATCATGGGTAATAGAATTCCCCCCAAAGTATGAGGTTGGAACCAGTGACATCCGAAATACTTTGTAAGCTACATGTGTGTGTCGGGAACCAGGAGCACACCTAATTGAAAACCTGCGAACAACCAAGCATCTGTAGAATATCATATATACCAATTCTGATGTAGGCATTCCCATACTTAGATCATATA
Organism: Picea mariana; assembly: GCA_032191745.1. Lineage (NCBI taxonomy): Eukaryota > Viridiplantae > Streptophyta > Pinopsida > Pinales > Pinaceae > Picea > Picea mariana. The sequence continues at coordinate 5,559 of JASDQU010690004.1, forward strand.
CTGATGAAAAATTTAGACATAGGTCATGGCCACCAATCATACACTGTGGATCCATGCCATCAGAATATAGCATAGCCCCACCAAGAATACATTGTGGATCTATACGTGAAATTTCAAATTAAGACGACATAGCCACGAGACATACACAGTGGATCTATGTGTCGCAGATTATACATACTCCATCACAACCTAGACAAAAGAGATGATATCCATGGTCTTCAATCTCGTCGCCCAAAGTACGAATCTAACCATGTGATTACATGTGTTGAAGTCGAACATGGTAGAAACCACTTGATTACTAGTCATTGATGAAACCGCTAACAAGTGCGAGGGAAATCACCATTGATGTCAATGACTCCCAAGGTACCCTAGTACAATCCATCGAGTGCAAATGAATGAGTTGAAGTCGAACATCCAATGGAATCTTTAGATCAAGGGTCAATGATATAAGCCCACTGTCGAAAGCAAGGAAACCTGCCATTAAGGCATGCAAGCTCCAAGGTACCAAATAATGTCTAAGTCTTGATTTCGGATAATGAGCTGAAGTCGACGGAACAAAACTCGTCACATGAGGGCCTTGATGTATCCCTCATCAATGACACGAAATAAGTAACATATTTTGAATGTGAAATGGAGTATGATGTGAATTGGACTGGACACAGAGAAGGCCGACATAGAGAGAATGGACAACTGCAGATGGTCGACTCAATAAAGGTTTCATATGGACTTCTCTTGAACATATGAACGACACGACCAATGATTTGGTAGCATTGACTCAAAGACAACACAGGGAATGACCTTGTAGTAAATCGAATGAGAGACAAATGGATTTCCCAAACCGGCTTCAAATAATGAATAGGGGGTGTCAAGTTCAAGAGCGACACTTACTGCCAATTAATACGAAGATGAAGACATATCCCTTCCCAAAATTTCCCCCCACCATTTCTGGCGAGTACCTCTTTATTTTTACACAAGATTGAGGAGGATAACATATGATTGTTGATGTAAGCTCATCCTTCGTATGAGTCCCTTGGAGTATTTTTAACAAACCCTAAGAAGGAGTGGTTCGGTCCCATTACAGGTCTGTCAATGTTTGTTTAACGAGTCTAGAGATAGAAAACTTGAAGGTTTTTCATGATTATAGAGTTTGGAAAAAAACTTAAAAGATAACTCTCTCAGTTCCTTTTTCGTAAAATAGTATGGATGAGAACAAAAAAGAGATAAATTATCGCTCACCAGACGCTTACTTCAAATACTTTATCAAGCGTGAAAATAGCAAGGTCGCTTGGCGATCTTTTCATGTTTAGAGAGTCTGAAAAGAGCTTAAAGAGGACTCCAGGGGGGTTCCTTTTTCGTATAACCTTGTTGAGCCCGAAAAAGTGATAAAAGTATGCTCGATCACGTTCTCATTTATTTGCAAGCACAAGAACAGACAAAAACCACGCTCGAGGTTTTATACAAAAACCATAAAAAAAAAACAATCAAAACAAGCGATGACAAAGAAAAACATGTCCGTATCCCTGTATTTGGCCATCAAAGTTGTTACGCCTACAAAAGTTACACTCAACAGGACATTAGGGATTAGGGTTTAATAGATAATAATCATTAAAAAATTAAATGACATAGTAAAAGTAAATAAAAAGGAGTAAACACTCTTTTTACCACATCATTTTACCTTTCCACTATTTGAGCTCCAAAAAACTCCTCTTTTACCCTCCAAGTTCGGCGTCAAATTGCGGGAGCTATGAGCGTTCATTCAACGAGCCATCAGCGAAAGTAAGGTAGACTCTTTGTCCTTAACATTTTCATGGTTTAATTTTGCAATTTCATTGGTTAAATTTCATTTTTTGGGTTGATTTTACAAGCCCTATTTGTGCGCTGCCATTCTCGCAGGCAGGCTACACGGGACCTGTGAGAATGGGTGATTCTCGCAGGTGACCCATGGGTAGCCTACGAGGTTCTCGCACTGTGCACACAGGGAACCTACAAGAATCGCAAAGCTCAAAATGTTTTAAAAAAATAACCCAATGAACAAGAATCAAAACATGAAAAAAGTTGCTAAACTTCTTATTGTGCCCCTTGTGCAGATAATTGGCCATCAGAATGGTGCTTAAATGGTGCGAAAGGGAGCATGAAGAAGACAATGCAATGGTCAAAAATCATCCACCTACTATTGCTTCTTTGAGAGACTATGGACTCCTGAAGTACTTTCGTATCCTGGGCATGAGGGCCCAAGTTAGGTTGTTAGAGTACCTGGTGTGTATGTGGGACCCTGATCAGCAGGTATTTCATGTGGGGGTCCACACACTGTCCTTAGATATTGAGGACATTTACTTTTTGACTGAATTGTCACGACGGGGGTACTATGTGAGCCTGACTGGTAGCAGAGGTGGTGGGCTATAGATGAGTGAGTATTTCCTTTTACACTGCGTTCCTGAGGTTGAGAGAAAGAAAGAAAAAGTAGCCATTTGGGGGGTTGAGATTTGACCCCTCGTACTATCTTATTCACCATAGCTCGAATGGCTGGGAGTTCTGCTCCTCACATGGCATTACAGAGTTACTTCCAGTATGCTATTGAGTGTACTGAACCTCGGGTATTCAACTGGGCAGATGCAGTGCTTTGCAGTATAAAACAACAGTTGACCAAGTGCAGACGAGGTGGCCTGAAGCAATTCGGGTATGGATCTTTGTTGGTGTCTTTCTTCCTTGAGAGGGTTCCCTCATTGAGACTGTAGGTTGAGTGGAATATACAAGGTCCCAGTGATCCAAGGATGCTGAGATGGTGTCAGCTCATGGCCCGGCACGTAGCAGGATTGATCATCAAGTATGATGATACTTTCTTTGACTGGCTTCAACCACAGATGTTGATGGTTGACGACTATGCTTATGTCAGGTTGGATTTCCGAGGAGATCCAGATTTAGTACTACCAGAGGATGCTCAGTGGGGAGACCTTGGTAAGAAGTACACACATTTTTCTCTTTTTAAATGTTTTGTGAATTTTTATCATATTCAAATGTTTTTGTTTTATATGTTTGTCCAAAGACTAATACAAAATCGTTTGTTGATAACATAGATGTTGGACCGTACCGACCTCCCGATACTTCTCCCATTCAGCGGCGAGGAAAGGTAGCAGTAGCACCACAATATGTCGAGGATTATCAGGTGGTGGAACAAAATCTAGAGGGCCTGACCGCAGACATTCCAGACATGCCTCTGGAAGAGGTTCCACGACGCGACCAACGTCATACTGTAGGAGTATCAACGTCTATGAGTCGACTGCTCTGTAGGGTTTCTCGGACAGTCTTGTGTTACCGTGAACATCATCCATGATGTCACTATGTAGAAGCTATGAGCTTCAGATTTTGACATTTTGGTCTTCAGACAAACTTTTTTGTAAAAAACTCTTTTGATCGTTATATATACAAACGGCTTCTACCGGTTTATCATGTGTTGTGTGAACGTTGATGTGATTGATTTATAAATGATTCAAATGTCTATCTAGTACATAATTACCCAATGCATCTGTTAATGTATTTAGACATCTAGGAATATGTTGATATTCAATGTAATCAAAATAACGCTCCAAGAGGCGAATTCACAAATACACCCGTAATAAAGTAGGACTTAGAATGGTATATACATTACTTAACTATAGTACTACTAGCTGTGAATCAAGTCGCAGAACCAAATGACGAATTCCGAGCGAGATAGCATCAACCAATAATTCAATAACGGCGCTATACTCTGCAATGTTGTTGGTCGCACGGCTGAGACACACACCTTGTAAGGAGACAAGTTCATTTGTAGGGCCATAAATTGCCCATGCAGCGGAAGTAAGGTTCCGAGTACTATGATTAGCACCATCAGTGAAGCCAATATGGGGTAGCGAAGACTCCAACATCTGGAAATCAAACACAATGTCACATAAGGGCAGAGACTAGATAACGACAAAAACAAACTATAGTAACACAAAAAAAAATATGATACATTAAAAATACAAGTACTTGTGCACAGATGAGTTTATGCATAGTACTTATTCAAGTACAACCCATTCCTGGGTTCACTTAAAGGGATACCATCGTAATCTACCAACTCATAAGCTCCTTTTTCCAAAACTCATTGAACGATATAAGGACCTCGCCACATGGGTTTGAATTTCCATCTCCTAACATATCTCGATCTTTTTCATAGAGAAGAACAAGATCACCTTAGGAGAAAACGCGAGGCTTGACATGCTTGTCATATTGGGCCTTGACACGTTTTTTCTGAGCTTCTATGACTAGGGTGGCATCACGTCGAGTTTCGTCTAATCTCATAAGATACAAAAGATGTTCTTCCTCAGTAGAAGTGTTGGGTAGGAGTTCAACAACTAGTTTTAAAGAGGGTATCTCGCATTCGATAGAGAGAATGGCTTCCACACCATAGACTAACCGAAAAGGTGTAAACCCAGTAGCGGACTTGACGGATGTCCGGTACGCCCACAATGCCGAAAAAAACATTGTGTGCCAACTTGTTTTATGAATCCCTATCATTCGTCGAAGCATAGTTATGAGAACTTTGTTGATTGCTTCAACCTAGCCGTTGGCTTGTGGATAATAGGGCATTGAGTTATCATGGTGAAGACCCAACTTTTTAGTAAGTTCGGACATCATAAAATTCCTAAAGTGGCTACCGTGATCGGTTACGATAGCTTGGGGAACACCAAAATGAGCTATGACGTGATTAAAAAGAAACAATACTGCGGTCTTTCCAGTGTTGTCAAATGTTGGCATCGCCTCGGCCCATTTCGTAAAGTAATCAACGGCTACAATAATGTAACCATGCCCCCCCAGCCGAGTGAGGGTGAAATGTCATGAAATCGATGTCCCATTTCGCAAAGGGACCAACTGAGACCACAGGGTGAAGAGGAGAAGGATGTGACCAAATTTTCTGATTATAGGTCTGGTAGGCATGGCATTTCTAAACAGCGGTGATGCAGTCGTTAAACAAAGAAGGCCAAAAATACCCCACTCGTAAGATCTTCTGGGCAGTAGCATACCCAGACATATGACCACCACATGCTCCGGAATGACAGTCATTCAGAGCTTTCTCGGCTTCGTTGAACGTTAGACAATGTCGAAAAACATAGTCAATTCCATGACGATAAAGAGTATCCCTAAGAATAATTTATTGACGAGCTTGATATCGTATGCGACATGGTTCAGTACTGGACAAAGTTGGCCAGAAAGTCTGGGTTTGGAGACATATAATGATATCCCCATACCAAAGATCATCAGTGCTAATAAGGAAAAGAGATTCATCGGGTAATAAATCTGCTGCTACATTTTCCATTGCAGAATGGGAAAAGTCGCATATCAACTCAGCAAAAACTAAGGACTTTTTGGACTTGGCGCATTCGAATTCCAAGTCAAACTCCTAGAGTATCACAATCCATTTGGATTACTTTCCCCCTAGAAATTGACGGGTGAGAATGTGTTGCATAGGGTTGCAATGTGAAATCACTGTAGTCTTGCATGAGAGGATATAGTGTCGGAAGTGTTGGACGGCTTGGACGGCAGCCAAGGCCAGTTTCTTGACAAGTTGATACTTGATTTCAGTTGGCGTGAGACTTCAACTCAAGTAATAGATAACATGTTCGTCATGAGCATCATCCTCTTGGACGAGAACCATGCTAATGGTGTAATCTGAGGCAGCAAGGTAAAGGAAATAATTGCGACTGTAATCGAGGGGAAAGATAAGCGGAGCTCTCATTAGAGACAACTTCAAAGCTTCAAAGGCATTGTTAGCAATGGTATCCCAAACAAACTCTGAATCCTTCTTTAAGAGCCATGTAAATCCACGAGTTATCTCAGTGTAATTTGGGATGAAACGACAAAGAAAGTTTTCTTTCCCTTCAAACCCTGTAACTGGTGAAGTGTAGAAGGAGGGAGATTAAGGATCAACTCAACCTTTAAAGGATCCACCCGAATCCCTTGACGTGAAATGATAAAACCTAGAAGACGACCAGATTCTACGCAAAAAACACACTTATGAGGATTTAAATGTATACGATAGAACCTACAGTGAACAAAATGGCTCAGAGGTGGGTAGGGTGATCACCTTTGCGCATAGAATGAGCCGGTAAATCGTCCAAATAGGGTTGAATGATGTGCTTGATATCATGAAAAGCATAAGACATAGTGCATTGAAAAGTTGCGCCCGCATTATTAAGACCGAAAGGAAGTTTCCAATAGGAAAAAGTACCCCAAGGAGAAATAAAAGCAGTCTTATGTTGATCCTCAGGAAGAATGTTGATTTGATTATACTCGGAGAAACCATCCATAAGAGAGAAGATTTCACTTCCAGTGCAATCATCGACAATCTAATCGACGAAGGGGGTAGGAAAGTTGTTTTTGGGACAAGCTTTGTTAATATCCCTATAATCAACATAGACATGAATCGTACCTTGTTTCTTGTCAATCGGGACAAGATTTGAAACCCAGTCTGTGAGAGCCACCGGATAAATAAAGACGGCTTTCAGAAGTTTCTCGACTTCGAGCTTGATAGCAGCAGCTTTACGTGGGTGAACTGGACGAAGGCATTGCTGGACGGGTTTAGCCCCGGGGTATGTCTTTATATCATGTATGACAATCGCAGGGTTGATACCTGGCATTTATTCATAGCTCCAGGCGAAGATGTCACAAAATTATTTGAAAAGAGACGTGTAGGTGACGATTTCGTCGGAAGAACACGAAGCTCCAATATGGACATTTTCAACAATCCTAGGTTTGATGGATATGTCAATGGGAATAGTGGGAGAAACATTTCTTAAGTTCCCTTTGGAAAACACGTCATGTGCAACCTTGGGAACTGTCGAGATTACAACAATGGTCGATGGAGTCGAAATCCGTTGGTAGTTCTCAAGAGTATGTTGCTCCAGAAAGAGGATAGAATGATGATGCCCATCGTCCCAAGGGGTTTCCTCCATGACGGACATGATCATCTCGTCAGTGGGAAAAATAACACGAAAAGGATCGGGAGACAACTCATCAAGAGAGGGGGTAGAAGATGTTGCCGATTGAATGGCCTGGTAGGCGGATTCAACCGGACTTAACGACATTGCGTCGCCGAAACGAAGATGATCTCCAGGGTCAGGGACAATCCAAGGGTCGTGAGACGTAGGAATTTTGTGAGGCACGGTGGAGATCATGTTGATGGAAGAAACAGATGAGCGTGGAACATCGGGTGGTGGAATGGGGAAAGTACCCATTAACGAGGATTCCTTTAGAAGGCCTACACCGACGTTCTCATAACCCGGTGGGGTTTTAGCAATAAACAGTACATTGCCAGTACGAGTATAAGAATTGAAGAAGGCAAGTTGGTCAATGGTAATAACCTTTCCTTGATGAGGGAAACGTACTACATGAAAAAGTGTCGACACAACGACGCACATGGAATCGATCCAACTGCGACCAAGCAGAAGATTATAATCAAGGGGAGCGTCAAAGACTTCCACTTCGACTTGGACCATTTTACCTTCTAACGTGATGGGAAACGAAGGAAGAACACCGTAGGGCTTAAAACTGGAGCCATTGAAGGCTTTAAGAGTGTTCTGGGATTCATTCAAAGGAGAAGATTAAATGGCTTTCCAACAAGCAAGAGACATAACACATGTCGAGGCACCCTCATCGATAACAGTTCGACAAATGTTTTTGTCAGAGACAACCACTTGGATCTGGAACACAAGTTGAGGGGGTAACCTTGGAATGTGATCTTCCAAGTCAAAGACTATCAAANGATTTCTGAATGAATCCCTTTGGGGGGGGGGTCGCAGAACTGTGTTGAGGCTCGGTCGTTCGAGATGAAGAGGACCGTTAGTAGGTGGAGTCGCTAGAGAGGGTTGTACCAAAGAAGGGGGTAAATCATCAACCTTCTCCTTAGAGGGAGAATAATCTTTGGCTCAAGTAGTGAGTGCAACGTTTTTCTGCTTAGAATCACCAGTACACATCAAAACATATGATGTAGTATAAGAAGAGGGTTGGTCTTGGATGACCAACTGAGCCTGTTGTTGAGATGGGAAGGGTTGGGACAAGACAGCCGGTGCAGGTGATTTTGGAGCTCCTTGAAGGAACTTAGTGACCTCAGCACGTCGTGGACAATCCTTCGTGTAATGATCATCACCACAGATAAGGCAAGGGTATCGCATTTTGCGCTTATCCCAATCGTCAACAGGGATAGTTTTGGTTTTCTCTGCTTGAGAATTATTTTTTCCCTCCTTATTCTTGCCTCTCCCCTTTTTAGATTTGTTTTTACTGGCTGGGGTAGATTGGACTGCATTTACCTCAGAAGTCTTGCCGATGGGAGTGGCAGGAGACGGAGCATTTTGAACATTAGAAGAAGCAGATTTAGGGTTTGTGCTTGAAACAAAATGCGATTGGGCTTGGGCAGTACCAATCACACCATCAGCTGCATGCGAGGTAGCTGGAGTAGTGGAAGTGCTAGAATTATTAGGACGAGGTAATTCAGGGAGTAAATCGTAAAGGGTTCTTGTTTGTGAGTAAACAAGGTCCAGATATTGAGCATGACTTATAGCTTGCTCTTCTATGACTACACCACCCATGGCAATGTCCTTACCAATTTTTTTCACAAATGATTTTGTAAACCATTCCGCCAGTAACTGATCG
>JASDQU010690005.1:11055-23122 GCA_032191745.1 Picea mariana
CAGTCATTAGTGGAGGTTCCCCTCACTATTGACAGTGGGAATATATCAATTTTCCTTGATTGATAGATTTTACCAAGTGTTCGACATCATAACCTCTATTCACACTTGTTATATTGTACTAGGTACCTTAACACCCATTACATTATCAATGGGTTGTCTCATGTTCATTAACAGTATACATCAATGATTGGTAATCAAACGATATCTCACTATGTTCGACTTCAACTCCTTTATTCTCATAGCATAGACTCGTACCATGGAAGTTGATTTGAAGACCTACGGAATGTATTAACATCACCCTCTTTATGTTGTTTCTTGAGTTGCAATTGGATAGTACCACTCCCTTGTTGGCCCTCGACCAAGTTTGGATAACCTTGGTCATGTTTGACCATTTTTGGGACTTCGACGGGAAGGTCGAAGATGGAGCTCCCAGGTGAAGCAGAGATCATGGAATCTCGCCCCCTTTTTACAGTCCTTTTGGGTTTAGGGTTTATGTAACGGGTATGGGATGTCATCCCATGGGTCTAACCCATGTTTAGGCCCCTTTTTTAATGTATAAATAAGTATCTAGGCGATGTAAGAAGAAGTCAGTTGTAAGCCAATGAGCTAAGTGAAAATAGTGGTGAATGCTTTGTGCATACTGTGTGTTGAGAACTTGCAGAGCTAAGTGCAAGTGATTGTAAGAAGGATTTGTGTTGTGTCGAGCTCAGGGAAGGAGGATCTGGCGAGGTGCACACAGATCCCATGTCCTATGCGGAGTTGGTTTTGAGGCTCTGCGCATGTAAGCAGATTGAAAGAAGATAATAAAGAAGACGAAGAGTTGGTGGATGTAACCCCATGCTGGGGGTGAACCATGTATATCCTGTGTTGTGATTGCTCTGTGTGATTGATGTGATTTATTATTAGTGTTGTAATCTTTATGTATGTAGATCCATMTGATATAGTAGCTGAGTGCTTAGTGATATGAATAAATGCTAGATCTGATCTATTTCTATGTGCTAAGTGCTTGGATGTGTTAGATCTTGTTGAATACTGTGTTGTTCTGTAATTAGGGATTTACCTGCRATGTGGATAAAGGGTTAAAGGCTAATGAATGTTGACTACTACATGCTCTATTAAGTATTSTGATCAAGATCTATGTCCCAGMTAGGTTCTAGACACTTGAGTCCTACAACCCCCCTGCATCTACCTCGAGTRAGACTTCATTTRTTTCGCAGGTGTTTCCGAAAGGGTCATTAGTTAGGGTTGCATTGTTCCGTTGTTGAAGCGATGAACCCCGGGTCTACCCCCATGCCAACAAATGGTTCTATTGTCGAGACCTGAAATTGTGATTGTTGGGAACTGAGGAAAGGAGAAAGCTCTGTGCGTAGACCTATTGTTGTAGTGTACAGTACTCTACTTGACTTGTGAAGCTATGTTCCAAGAAGATAAGTTCGATCTGAAGAAAAGAGGTAAGATCTTAAAGATTTGTGCTCTAATAAAGGTAACATAAGTGGAAATTTTTGTTTCGAAAGAATGGATTTAGGTATATGTGATAGATTTTGTCCTAATCTGGAAACTAGGGCACAACTAGAAGAAAGAAGATATTATATGAATATATCTGATAGAAATAGTGAAAGATATGTTATTCCTATGAATAGAAATAATTTTTGAACTAACAAGTGGATGCAGGATCCTAGAAATATTTTTTTGCAGGTCTATCACTGTGATCCCAGTGTGCAGTACAGGAAAGGTTGGGGATCGTTTAAGAGAAAGAGAAGATTGACATTATGTTATAGTTGCAGAAGACCGGGACATGTTGCTAAGGAATTCCCTGGTAGAGGTCCTATTTGCCTTTGTTGTAAGGATACTAGACATGAAGTTTTAGATTTCCATAGAATGATTGCTAAATTTGAAAAGATGAACATGAAACAAGAAAACCATGAAGAAGGTCAAGAAACTAGGGATATACTAAAGAACCAGAAATAATCTGAGGCTATATTATTGCAGATGAAAGCAACACTGAATGATCATAGAGACATCAGTTTATCAGAGATATTAAAAGAGAAAGAGTGCATAGAAACAAGAATAGGAGACTTCGACATAGAATGTGTATTGGATGCAGAAAAATAGGTGAACATCATGATAGAAAGTACTTGGGAAATTTTGGGAAACCCTGCTATGATTCCTTCATTGGGGGAATAGGATTTTTTAAAGGAAAGATGATAACCCTATGTGGAAGACTTACTGATGTAACTATGAGTGCTCATGGAACATTGACAGAAGAAGAACTTGAGGTCATTAAGTTTGTTGAGAATAGCACCCCTTTTTCACTTTTGTTAGGAAGGACTTGGATTGAGAGAGATTAGATCCGAAGGAGAGAAGAAGAAGAAGCTATAGAACACAAAAAGAAATAATTAAGGGATTTCATGGCTAAGAGAATAGCGCGCTTAATAGAAGAACATGAGGACAAGTCGAAGAAAATGAGGGCCAGAGACCTAGCTGTCGAAGTTGAAAAAACGCAAGAAGGCTTAAAGAACTTATCCATGTAGGAGAGTAGAGAACCTACTCCATAAATAGTAAGAGAAGAAGTATTATCCTCGGACCTTGTGAAAGATCCTCAACAATGCGAAGTTACTATGCTAAGAAAGGATGAGAAAAAAAATGGAAAGAGGAATCCAGAGACGCAGATCACAGGGAAGAAAGAAAGAAAGCTCAGTAAGAAGAAAAAAAAAGATAGAAAAATTGCAGGAGGTTCCAAAGAGGAATTTGCAGAAGGAAGGTTTGCAGAACTTGAACCTCACCAAAAGAGAAGAACACTGTCGATTGGCACTTCACCATGGTGAAGCAATATGACCATTAGAGGTGTCTTAACCATTAGAATGATGCTCCAGAATGGCTAGAAACACAGTTATTGTCGGAATGATTTTCATTGGACCATTGGGACCGTGCCATAACGAATGGAATTGTATTGATTGAGGCATTCTTTCCCATTGGAGGAGTCCATTACGATGTTGTCTATTTAACATGTCGAATGTTGCACCGAGAACACTTTTGTGAATTGTGATTATCCGAGCCCACAAAGAACTAATTGCTTTCACATAGTGCCTATTGAGACCTCACCACCCATTCTACTTACCTTGATCGATTGTCCACTATTCAAGATATCTGATCTCGAGCTTGCATGTCGAGCGACCTTAGTKAAATAGAGAAATCCATCGAAGATATTTTGATTGACCTCATGGCAGAGAAGGTCATGTCGGTAGGAGAACATGCCTCATCGACGAGAGGATTGCAAGCCTCCCCATTAACTGCACATCGATCTGGGAAATCCTGAACTGCGACASAGAAATGGAGCAAGCATCACGACGACTTGGAAAACACGAAGCTCATCCCATCAATCATGCCCGACTATATCCCACCTGTGGTTGGCATGATTAGTCGTGACAGCGTCTCGATAGACTTTGACTATACACTGATCACTACGTACCTCCTGAAGGGGATACACATAGTTGGACTTCAATTAGGACAGATTATGACACTAAAAATCAGTGATTTCAACTTGGGAGACCACACGAATTATGGAACGCGCACACCACATAAGTACCTGACAAAGATAATGGGGAAGAATTTGAAGATAATCCCCCATTCGTGGACCATGGACATCTCAATATCAACCATCCTTAACGTGATGAAGATACCACACTTCGGCAGACATCAGGAGGTTAACATGTGCATTAAACTCCTCCTGTCATGCTAACATGGTGGTTACATGTGGTTGGATCATTGCATCACCATAGATCCAACGTTGATCCATTGGATCACTGGATGGAGCATGCAAGGAACTGACCCTCGGGATTTTTACCCAGGTAAAGCTACAGATCGTGCCCTGGTGTAGCATATAAAAGACACTTACGATGATGTAGAGAAGGGGAAGTGGGGCTACAAGGTAGCCTCCATCCAAAATGGTGTAGTGCACCTATCTTGTCAATTTATTGTTGGAAATATCATCAGGAAGAACATACCAATGTAGGTCACGGGGTTCGTTGTCGACCTTGTAGGCAAATGCGTCGAAGGGATGCAAATGAACTGGGTGATCTACCTCATCAACTAGTTGGAGCAAGATTTCGACGAAGCACAAGACCAGGGCTACGAGTTTCATTTTAGTTGTTTGTTTATTCTCATTGCCTTCATCTCTTGGGAGATGATGGAAGGAGCGACCCTACCTGAAATTGAGCCATCTAAACCACTGGTCGCAAAGTTCACTACACTCTGGTATTCGAGCAACATGGAAAAACAATGGAAATAAAATGCAGTGTTCCACACATATTATTTACAGCTGAAGAGGGCCATTGAATCTTTCCCTTGCATGACGTTGAATACTTAGCACAGGTTCAGGCCACTTGCGAAGTTTTGCGCAAACAGGAATTTCATTTACATCACTACGCGTGTGGAAGAACACAAGGACTAGCTCTAGTCCTATTACAAAATCACAGAGGAGGACATGGAATAAATAACCAAGGAATGGCTTGCAGAGTTCCTTGTACCAGTTAAACAAACAAAACTCTCCCACCCTGGCTTCATTGGAAGTCTTGTAGTCAGTCATGAAGAGTATTATGGACCCAGCAGCACCAGAAGGAAGAAGAAGGAAGAAGTACAAGAAATAAACAATGCATCAAAGGAAACTACACTAGATTCACCAGGATGAGGAGGAGATGACAAAGTAGACTAGGAAGAGAATGAAGGGGAAGAAAAAAAACAGGAACATGGTGAAGTGACACCACCTAAGGATCCCATCACGAAGGTTGTGAAATCCAAGAAAAGAAAGGATTCCCCAAAGAAACCATCAACACGAAATAAATCATGAGAAAATAAACCTCCATTACAGACTGTGCTCATGGTGGATGATATTGACCTCATCATCGTCATTGTATCAGATAACTCAGAGGAAATTTTGCAGTGAATAAAAGACAAACAGGAGACAATTTTTGATAAGATCGAGGTAGAGCTCAAAGGGGTACAGTATTCTCTTTATTCGAGCCGCACATTGTCTACTGCATCGTTGTCATCAGGGGGCATAGAAGTAGGATATGAGCCTACCCGGCTACGTAGATTAGCAGATTCGACAAAGGCTCACCTTCATTGTGTAGAGGAAGAGAAAGAATAGGTCACAGAGGCCTTGAAGCAAGGAAATGAGGAAGCCCTAGAGAAACATTGGGTTGCGCAACAAGAGAAATATGACCTCCAAGCGAAGTTTGTAGAGGATAAAGCGCAAATCTAGAAGGAAAAAAAACAACTGCTCACAAAGCAAATGTGATTCAAGGAGGCAGTCACCAGAGCACTTCACTCTGCGACAGGCCTTGCATAGATAAAAGAAGACACAGTGGAGAGTCAAGTGGAGAATATTGTTGAATCTATATTTCAGCAGATTCAACCAAAAGTGGCAGAACTGGAACTGCAAGCAGTGCCAAGCACTCCACAGGAAGCGCGAGACTAGAGAGAAGAAACTGTCAGGAGCACGGTATAAAGAATCAAGGTATTGGCCTCAGAATGCAAGAAATTAATCAATCAAAGTGAGTAGACTTATGAGCACCTTGCAGAGGATCCATAACTAAGAACATTGGAGTCACAGCTACAGGAAGCAAAGAAAAAAGCAGCGACAGTGCAAGCACATTTGAAGGTACTATCAGCAGTCGAGAAGATGAAAAGGTCACAGGAATAACGTGCAATTCAACAGTAGGTCCATGCCATCCAAAGTAAATTCATGGAAGTGACCTAAAGACTCCAACCGATACAGGATGAAGCCTGCACAATTTTTGAGGAGATAGAGGGACAAGGAGCACAGCTGGAACAAGTGGTCACCACAGTGGAACAGCTCCTGGAAGGACCTGTCATTAAGACAGTCATTCAGGAATTCACCAAGAAAGAGGCTCTGGCGAAGAAGCAAGTCGAGGAAGATTGAGGCCTTCAAAGAAGAGTTTCCCAGATCAGAGTGACTCGGGACGAGTCACAGGTGAGTGTTGGGGGCCTGTTGGCCCTCGACCAAGTTTTGGAGAACCTTGGTCATGTTTGACCATTTTTGGGACTTCGACGGGAATGTCGAAGATGGATCACCTAGGCGACAAAGATCATGGGATCTTGCCCCCTTTTTACAAGATTTTTAGGTTTAGGGTTTATGTAACGGGTATGGGATGTCAGCCAATGGGTCTTACCCATGTTTAAGGCCCTTTTGTAATGTATAAATAAGTAGCTAGGTGATGTAAGAAGGAGTCAGTTGTAATCCAGTGAGCTAAGTGAAAATAGTGGTGAATTCTTTGTGCATACTGTGTATTGAGAACTTGCAGAGCTTAGTGCAAGTGATTGTAAGACGACTATGTGCTGTGTCAATCTCAGGGAAGGAGGATTTGGCGAGGTGCACACAGATCCCCTGTCCCATGAAGAGTTGTTTTTGAGGCTCTGTTCATGTAATAGGATTGAAAGAAGATAATAAAGAAGACGAAGAGTTGGTGGATGTAGCCCCACGTTGGGGGTGAACCACGTATATATTTTGTTGTGATTTCTCTATGTGATTGATGTGATTTATGCTTAGTGTTGTAATATTTATGTATGTAGATGCATCTGATATAGTAGCTTAGTGCTTAGTGATATGAATAAATGTTATGTCTAATCTATTTCTATGTGCTAATTTCTTGGATGTGTTAGATCCTTTTGAATACTGCTTTGTCCTGTTATTAGGGTTTTACCTGCGATGTGAATAAAGGGTTAAAGGCTAGTGAATGTTAACTGCTACATGCTCTATTAAGTATTGTGATCACAGATTTGTGTCCCAGCTAGGTTAACTGCTACACTTGAGTCCTAAAACCCCCCATGCTAGTGAATTTTAACTTCTACACTTGAGTCCTACAACCCCCCATGCATCTACCTCGGGTGAGACTTCATCTGCTTCACAGGTGTTGCCAAAAGGTCTGGTAGTTAGGGTTTTGTTGGTGCCCTGTTGAAGTGTTGAACCTCGGATCTACCGAAGGATCAGTTTCCATTTCTTTCATCAATATATCCTTCACTGATTTTGATACATATATCCATTGTGTATCTCTTTCATGGCTATGATCTATGATTGACATGGATCCACTCTATCTCTTTTTTGGCCATGATCACTTTTTCTATATATACATATTACATGGATCCGTAATGTACTTGATTGGCATCCATGATTATCATCACATCTGAGCATGGGTATGTCTGCCTCGAGGATTGAGTATTCTAACTTGATTCCATGTTTGGTTCTTGTCCTTATATTGGATTGTGTTGACCTTCACCCTGACACACTTCTCTTTTTGAAGAATTATAATGTATTTTGGCCATTAATTCTTCTTTTGACCTCACACATTAGGAGGCATATGTTATAGCATCAATTTCCACCCTTGAATAATTGACAATCTTATTGGCCTAATCCCTATCCTATTTACATACTATTATTTCCCATACCTCCTTGAGATCTTCCAAAAAAAAAAAATTATGAATATGCACATGTCCTAAAAGTTATGGTACTCGCACACACACGGGATAGTGAAGGTAGTCATGTAAATGTTAAAAAATGCTTAAAGAATATAATCATGCATAATTAATGGTGAGTTACTGGTTTGGTTAGTTTCCTAACTTATTTTACCCGTAATCAATTGTCTCTAACCAACTAGAGACTTCATAAAATGATCATTTGTCCAAGGATAAAGGTAATAAGAAGTAATGGTTCTTTTCACGCATTAAGAAAACCTCTATTTGGCTAACCCTGCCAACTTTGTAAACCACTATACATTCGGTTTGACCTGGAAACCCTTATTTCCAACCCTCTTTTATGATAACCAAATTACCTTTCCAAGAGTTTCCCCTTAGATTCTCTTTGGGTTTGTGGTTGATCTGAAGTCAATACCATCTCATATAGCAATAGCAAGGGTGGAGCAACCTGGAATATTTCTCGAAATGGAAGCACCACATAGGTCAGGTAGAAAGCTATAACGACATTAATTGCTTAATAAAATAGAAACTCTTTCCTTCAAAATACGTTGTGTTTGTAATGTTTTGATTGCAATATTTTCATATATATATCGTAGAACACTAGTTGTCGATATTTACTACTATATTCCATTATACTAATAGGTATTTATTAGTATAACAACCTCTATATATAGTCATGCATCTTTAAGGTTCTTGCAGGTCTCAGAGAAGTTGTTGGAAAGGAGAAAATAAGCTATGGAGATCGAGAATGAAATCAACCGTAGGACTATGGGTGATTCAATATTTCTCTTCTACCTAGTTATTTATTTATTTTGAAATCAATTATTATATCTTCACTACATGTTCTTTGTGTGAATTTGTTTCTATTTGGTCATTGGTATTATACAGTACAAATCACTATTGTAGGGGATTTTCCATGAAACCACTAAGTAAACAAATAGGTGTTATTGGATTGAGATTCAAGGTGTTATCTAACATTTTTGGGGCTGATTTAAGGTGATTCTAAAATCTAGAAATCAAATTGTAGCATAAAAAATCAGACTTGGTGAAACCTTAAGGCTAGGGTTTGGTGCTTCAAGGTGTTTTCTTTCTCCTACCTAGCCTCTATTTAATTTATATATGTCTTCAGGCTATTATCTTACATATGTAGATGTGATGTTGATCTCTAATGTGATTATAATTTCTCCTCATTTTATTAGATTTATTTGGTGAATTCCAATTCATAACTCAGGAAACCCTAGGGGGATTCACCATCTATTTTCAAAGTCATTTCTTAGTTGATTTTTATATATCTTTATAACTTGTCTCCAACACTTGTTTGGATATTATTACATAGAATACATGTTTCCCAAGTGGAAGCATCCAATAAATCTTTCTCTTTTTTAGTTAATCTCTCTCTTGAATGGTAGTTTCATGATCTAAATTTGAAATTTCTACATTCTGTTGCATAAAAACATATTTATAAGTGAAAATAAAACCATAATATTTTCCTATATTATCATATAATCAAAGGGTAAACACTATTTGGAGATCCAATGGAGCTAAGGATATATATGTTTGAACATCTAGTGATCAAAATTGCGCAATTACACCATGGTGTCCCTTTTTGAGTAAATTTTCCATGCTATTAGAGTTTATCATCTTAGAGGGTTTCCCTTGGATACCTATAAGCTCAATTTCCTTTCCTTATAAGTAAAATATCATGAAAAGATCTTGAAATTTAAGGTCCATTGTTCCCAATGATTTTAACCATTCAACTCCTAATACAACATCAACACCACCCATTTGGATGGAAATCGTGGGACTATATAATAAATAATCCCCTATATTGATATTAATACTATGGAAATTCCCATAACATTTATGGTACCTCCATATGCAATCATTACTTGAAACTTTGGTGCTATAAATACAAAACAATTGAGATCTTTTGCTAGTTTTTAATTGATGATGTTATGGGTGTTGCCAGAATCAAACAATATTATTACCTTTTTTATTTTTGATGTATCATTGTATCTTGAGGGTTTGTGGAGTACTGATTTCGGCCAATGCATGACAATATATCATTGGAGTAGTCTCTTCTATATCTATATCTTGTGATGGTTCCAATTCTTTATCTTCTTCTTCTTAACAGTCTATGTGGAATAATTTTTTCTTGCCACATTTCTCCCCTTTACTATACTTGGTATCAAAATTGAAACATAATCCCTTTTCTATTATTTCATCCATTTTATATGGATTCAACCTTGTTGATTTAGTGAGGTTAGGAGAAGGAGTATGATGTTCACTATATTTGTTACTGACCATTCTTCCAGTAGCCATATTTTTACTTTAAACTTTCCTTACTAGTTTGAAAGCATGATCTAGGGATTTAGGTTCAAAGAAATGCACTTCATGTTGGATGTGGTCATTTAAAGTTCACATAAAGAGATATAATAGTTTATCCTCTATAATTTCCTCTACCCTGAGACTTAGTTTTTGGAATTGTTGAATGTGATCTACAGTTGGACCTTTTTGCTAGAGATTTATCAATTGACTAAAGAATGTACTGATCTTAATATCCTCATAATGTTCTGTTAATTCCTCCAAAAAAATGGACCAATAAGTAATATAATCTTTTTTTCATTCAAAATCCATTGATACCATATAATTTGTGTTGGCAAATATTTAATAGACAGCGCATGCTTGTATACTTGTCATTGATGGCAAGTACAACAGTGAAGATGGCATGAGTATAGAAAGTATGTAATAGATTGGCATTATGAGAAGACGTTACAGAGAAGATTCGAATAATCTTAGAAGAGATAGTGCAGAGGATTGTTGACAAGAATCATCGATGGCAAGATCAGAGTAAGCGGAACAAAGTAAGCTCGGGAGGAGAAGCATTTCTGATCATTGGATCCCATTCAAAATTTCTGAAAGAAGGAGGACCGTCAGATCTGTTACTAGACAAGAAGAATGCGTAGAAGAGGAGGACAGATCTCAGGCATCAGATCTGAGCGTGAGGATCGACCATCGTTGTATCATGAAGAACCTGCACGTTCATTAAAGTGCAAGGAGAAATGGGCATACAAAATCCCGAAAGAAGGAGGACTGTCCATCTTCGAGCATGACACGTGGACATAGATCAGCATTTCGCTGACTAGAAAGTCAAAAGTAAGAAATGACCCAACCTCTCATCTCCCGAAATCGCGATTTAATCGCAGCTGTTAGATCAAGGTGTGATCTGGACCATCGACTCCATTTCGGAGTTTCGCGACTCGCAACTTGGAGAGGCAAGAAATATGACCATTGAAATCGCGATATGCAAAATCATGATTTAATCGCAACTGTCAGATCAAGGTGTGATCTGGATTGTCGACTCCATTTCAAAGTTTCACGACTCGCAACTTAGAGAGGAAAGAAATATGACCATTGAAATCGTGATTTAATCGCAGCCGTCAGATCAAGGTGTGATCTAGACTGTTGACTCCATTTCGGAGTTTCGCGACTCGCGACTTGGAGAGGCAAGAAATATGACCATTGAAATCATGATTTACTTGCAGCCGTCAAATCAAGGTGTGATATGGACTGTTGACTCCATTTCATAGTTTCATGACTCGCGACTTGGAGAGGCAAGAAATATAACCATCGAAATCACGATATGCAAAATCGTGATTTAATCACAACCGTAGATTCATCGAGATCGTGTATCGTTGATTTAAGCCTCATTTCAGAGTTTCATCTATCGCAACTTGGAATGACAAGGACCTCCATCGAAGGAATCGTGAGATGCTAATTCACGATGAGATCTAGACTGTAGATTCATCGAGATCGTGGACCGTTGATCTTAGCTCCATCTCGGGGTTTCAGGGATCGTGACTTGGAGAGTCTAGATGCCTCATCTCCAAACTCACGAAATGCAAATTTGCGAAAAGCACTTTTTGCATAAGCGCTTGGTCACGGCCTTGGTCATATAGAGGAAGGAGCTATCACAGAAAATCTTTGTATCAGATTTTCAGAGATCGCGATATGAGGTGTCGAGACACTTGGCCACAAGAATGTCGAATTGTCGAAACCTGATTTAAAGGAAAGATAAATAAAGTTCATCCAACGGTGCAGATAAACTTGAATATGATCGGAGGGCTATTGTTCTCTCTCACAGTTAATTCATCAGTTACGAATCAGTTAGCAAAACTGATTCATGACTCCTGATCGGTTGGCATTTCAATTGCGCAGACGGTTTTTCTTTTGCCTCAGAAGATTCGAAGTTGAACCGCCATGGGAGTTGTGCATAAAAGAAAAAGATACAAACAGTGCGGGGTTGGTCGTTCGGGACGAAAAATGAATTAAACTATAAGAAAGGGAAAATCACAGAATGTGTGGTGTGAGACTGAGAATATGCGTAGTGTGAGATAAAAATTGGAAAAGAGTAACAGATTAAGAAAAGACTTGAAGCAGAGCATAATGACAAAACAAGTTGAAGCAGAGCAGAATGACAGAACAAGTTGAAGCAGAGCAGATTTGCAGAACAGACAAAGGAAGAGAAGAATTGCAGAACAGTTAGAAGAAGACCAAATCTATGAACAAATAAGAA